>VAHF01000258.1:0-192500 GCA_008009225.1 Acer yangbiense | reverse complement strand
TCTCTCCAGTTGTGAGAGTTGTAGTCTATTTGTACCCTCTCCCTGATAGTGGGAGTAGTATTCTGGACCGTGCTTATAGAGTCTAATCTCGTCGGGTTCTGTCTACAATTGTTATTGTAATTCAAAAAAATATGTTTTAATTTGTATTTAATCTAGTTAAATATTTATAATATAATAGATTTAAAATAGTTAAATTAATTATTTTTATATTTTAAATTATTATTATTTTCAGAAAATAATAAATATATATATAATTTTTATAATATTTTTGATGTAATATATTTTGAAATTAATATTTATTTGATTTAATTTTATAAAATGTTTGTAACATAATAATTTTTGAATTAAAATATCATTTTAAATATTTTTAATTATTTTTAATTATTTTGTACTAATATTTTTATTATTTTTTGTATGATAAACTATGTGTAACATAATTTTTATACAATGTAACAAATTTGGAATAAAAGTTGTAATTAAGATGTGTATGGTAACGATTTCAACTTTGTAACAACTTTACTTCTTGAAGTAAAATATGTTGAGAGAGAAAGTTAGAGAGAGAAGCTCCAAATCCCTTGGTCAGGCCAGGAATTCGAATTTCAGGAAGAATCTTTATTCCATTTTCGTGGACAACCTCAACAGCAAGGTGGATCTGTTGTGTCTATGGGGTTTGTTCAAACCTTTTGGTAAGGTAAGGGACATATATCTAGCAGAGGCGAACAACGCAAGGAAGATTGGTTTTGCTTTTGTTAGATTTGCGTCTCTAGAAGAAGCTAAGAGGGTGGCTGAGATGACCAACGGGATGAACGTCTATGGTTGGACTATAAGGACCAGAGTAGCTCTTTATGGGTAGAATGACAGGAGAGAGGCGGGAACTAGAACTGATTCGAAGCTCAGGGTAGGAGAAGGTCAGAACTATATGACTGACCGCAGTCTCAGGAAGGTTATAGGTTATAATGGAGAGCAACACCGCACGATGGAGAAGAATGGGGGAGTTATTAAGGAGAATCAATCTTTCGCAGAAATCGTGTAGAAAAAGCATAAAGAAGTTAAGGAAGATTGGGCGGAGGTCGTTCATAGAAAACAGAGGGAGCCTAAGGAAAGCTCTTATGAGAGCAATGAGGAGAAGGCGAGTTTATCTGTAGATCGCAACATGTCTGAGTTGAAATGGTTAGAGAAGAGTGCTATTGGAATTCTGAAAGAATTCTCCACTGTTGCGGCGGTGAATAAGAAATTGGCGGATAGAGGTTTCCGGTTTATAGCGGCATATTTGGGGGGAAAATCAATTTTATGGACTTTTGAGTCAAGCTTGGAGAGGGATGGTTTCATTAACAACAGATCTTACTGGAAAGATTCATTCATTTCAATGGAGGAATGGTCTGATAAAATGGTCACTCAAGCCATTCCAGCATGGATTAATATTTCAGGTCTTCCACTCCAACTTTGGAACATCTCGTTTTTTAAGAAGTTGGGAGGATTGTTGGGGAATTTGTTATTCATTGAAAGAGAAATGTTGCTCAGAAGAAGAATGGACAGGGCAAGATTATTAGTGGCAATCCCTGTGAATAGGCCATGTCCCAAGTCGGTGAGGATTAAGGAAGATGCAAGGTCATTTCCGGTTCAGATTGTCCAAGATGCAGTTCCGGTGGACTCCGATTGGTTGGTGAATACTCTGGATTTGAATTTTGAAGCATCGGTTCCCGATGATCTCTTGTCTAGTGATTGGACAGAGAACCATAGGGGTGGTCATTTCATCATTAGCAGTAGTGACAGTGGAAGAAAGATGACTAGTTGGAAAGTTAAGCCTATAGACAAGTTAGAGAAAAGGTGCCTGGATAGAAGAGCTGAGTTTGAAAGAAGCAAATGTGTCAGGGAAGTTTCAAGTGGCAGTGAAAGTGGTTCCATTTCTACGTCTCAATCAAAGGAATAGGGTTTTGTGTGTGAAAAGGTTGTGAATAAAGGTAAGATGCCTGTTGTCAGAAAGATAAAATCAAGACCTCCTCCTTCTCATTGTTTTAACGGTAAGATGATTCTTGAAAAAAGGAGAGTGGCCATGTGTAGTGCTGATAAAAGGGGCAATTGAGCCACATCCTTTGAGTCGGATTCAGAGGAAAGAGGAAGGGAGGAGTGGGGGACCTTTAGAGGTGAATGCTCCAATTTGAAGTCCTTGGGTATACGGCCCAAGCTAGGAGATAAAATAGGGGCATTCCCTTCTCTGTCTGAAAATGGGCCTGAGAAAGAGACTTTCAACAGAACATCTCTTATAGCCTCACCTCCTATTAATATAACCAGTAATGTGGAAGTTTCTTCTGAGGGTTGTGAGTTGGGCTCATTCTTTGATCAAACAAATGGCCCAAGTTTGGTGGTTCGAAACATAGAACAAAATTTAATGTCCTTTTCAGATCAGGAAGGAAATGTTCTTCGTCTTCCTTTGAAGGGTCCTATCCCTTTACCGTTGCAGGTAGTATCAGGAGGACAGATTCAGGGGGAAGATTTGTTGGCAATTCCTTTGGAAGTTGAGTTGAATATGGGTGAAGGGTTCTTATCGTCGCAAAATTCCTCTCAACATAGGGCGCATTCTGGTAATAGGGAGGTCATTCAAGATACAGAATCAATCCGGAAGTTAGTCGAGTCGAAGCTGTTATACTGGAATTTAGAGGAAGAAATCGCGAAGGTCATTGAAAAAGGGATAGCCTTAGGCTATGTACGTAATTCGAACAATAAGGCATCGCTTATCGGGGCTGGTAATTTTCTGAAGGATATAGAAGGCACCCGGACAGAATCACCAATGCAAGAGTGGTATTTGGATGATGAAGTGGCTAAAGTGATTGAGTAAGGGGTATCGCTAGGCTTTGATTTTAATGGCAATGAAGTGGAAATAGGTGAAAGAATTGCTAGGAGTGAAAAAGAGGATGATGAGAGGATGGTTAATGGCAATGTCGTTTAAGTTTGATGGTTTGTGGAGTGGTGGGGTTCAGTATGTTTTTATGTTAATCATCACTTGGAATGTTAGAGGTTTGGGGAAGGGGGAAAAAAAAGAATGGTTAAAAGCCTTATGAATAGATACAAGCCTAATATTTTGTTCATCCAAGAATCCAAATTGAAGATTTTTGATTGTAGAATTATAGCTTCTTTGGGTGGTTCGTGGCTGTCTAAAGGTGTGGGTGTGGAGGCGGATGGAGCGTCGAGCGGTTTAATAACTTTGTGGAATGAGGAGTTTTTTAAGGTTGAAGCTTGTATTTCCAACCAAAGATGCATTATCCTTGCAGGAGTGTTAACTAAAATTAATAAGCATGTAGTCTTTTGCAATGTCTACGCTGCTTCAGTGGAGAAGGAGAGGAAGGAGTTGTGGGACTTCATTTTGATAGCCCAACAGTCTTTCTCGGCACCATGGTGTATTGCCGGTGATTTCAATACAGTCCTGGACTCCTCTGAGAGAGTGGGAGTGGGATGCTATCAAGGGTCTATCAGAAATTTTATCAATTTCATTAATCAAGCAAATGTTGTGGACATTCCGCTTCATGGTTTGAAGTTCACATGGTCCAATAATCAGAATTTTGAAGCTTGGGCGAGGTTAGATCGTTTTCTTTTGTCTCATATTATTTTGTTTCATATTATTTTGTTGTGGTTCCCGAATCTGTGGCAAAAAGGTCTTCCAAGAAGCCTTTCGAATCACAATCCGGTGGTGTTAAGTGATTCTGTGGGGTCTTGGGGTCCCTCTCCTTTTCGGTGCTTCGATTGGTGGTTTGAAGAAAAAGATTTGATGAAGGCTGCTATTAAGGGCTGGTCGGATTGTAAGGTAACTGGTTTGAAAGGTTTTTTGCTCTTCTCTAAATCAAAGGCTATGAAATCTTGTATAAAGAAGTGGCTTAGTGTGGCTAAGGTGGGTGCTGTTAAGGCTAATGAGGTGGAATTGAAATTGGCTGACTTAGATTTGTCAACTTCTTCTTTAGGATGGACGGATTCCAGGAGAAAAGAGAGACTCAAACTCTTGAATGACCTATGGAAATGTATGAGGGGAGAAGAGCAATCATGGAGACAAAAGTCTAGAATTAATTGGTTAAAAGACGGAGATCGGAACACTAAGTTCTTTCAGTGCATGGCCAATGGAAGGAAGAGAAGAAATGCCATTGAAGAGGTGTCTTTGGAAGGAGTTAAAGTTTCTGATCCTGAACTTATTAGTAGAGGGGTCTTTAGTTTTTTCAAGAAGCATTTTCAAAAAGAGGAAGGGAGTAGGCCGAGTTTATCCTTGGCTAATGTCAAAAAGCTGTCTGAGGTGGAGAGAAATTCCTTGGAAGATGTCTTTAGTTTAGAGGAAGTTACAATAACCTTATTAAGTTGCGAAGGTAATAAGGCGCCAGGGCCGGATGGGTTCAATTTGAATTTCGTTAAATCTCATTGGGATGAGATGAAGGGAGATTTTATGAATTTCATTAACGAATTCCATAACGATGGTTCAATTGTGAAAGAGCTAAACAGGGCTTTCATAACACTCATTCCCAAAGTTGGGAACCCAGATACTATGAGGGATTTTAGGCCGATTTGTTTGGTTGGGTCGTTATACAAGATTCTTGCTAAGGTGTTGGCAAATAGGCTTAGGCAAGTGATGGATTCGGTTATTAGCGAGCGCAAATGGCCTTCGTGAGTAATAGGCAGATTTCCGATAGCTTGATCATTGCAGAAGAAGTCATCAGAAAATGGAAAGTGGATAAGGGGGGTGGGTTAGTTGTTAAGTTAGATTTCAAAAAGGCTTATGATAGTGTCGATCATGAGTTCCTTGACTCGATGATGAAAGCTATGGGTTTTGGTAGCAAGTGGAGAGGTTGGATAAAACAGTGTATTTCCTCCCCTAAATTGTCAGTTTTGGTGAATGGTGTTGACGGTGATTTTTCGTCAACACTCAATCGATGATTTGAGATCACGTTTGTGGGTGATAATAGGTGAATCTTAATACAGTAAAATAATAAGCAAGAGATACGTGGTAAAACTCCGATGACCGGAGAAACGTCCACGGGTTGTTGCCTAAGCAACGAAGCAAAAATTCACTATGAAAGAATATTACAAAAAATACGCTCTGGTCACTCTTATGCTAAAAAAATCTCTCTCTCCCTTATGCGTTACAAAGGGTATTTATACATGCTATTCCTAGGGTTTGAGGTACCGCTAGGGTTTAGTGTCGTGGCGCTTAAGTCTTTAGCGGTTGCCTAGTCCTAGTCGGATTCTGTTTCCTTCTTGGGCGTGACATGTTTCCTGTTTTGGCTGAGTCCAATTCTGGGCAGGATTCTTTCTCCTTTATTCGCGGGAGACCTGCTTGTTTCCTTGTTAAACTTTGAAGGGTTGTACTGCTACGTTTTGTGGAGGTGCTCACTGCTGATCCTTTCCTTGCGCTTTTAGGAAGTGAGTTTCCGTAACCATCTCTAGTTGATTCCCGAGTACGCCCGAGTAGATGATGTTGCCCGAGCTGGTTCTCTTTGTTTGTGATCGGGTCTCTTTGGTTTCAGCCGAGTGGGTCACTTAGGGGATTTCCCCCTCTCGAGCTGACTTTTCCTGTTTCCTGCTTACGTGGCTTCTTTGTGGGGATGACGTGTCCTTTACGACGATTTTTACCTATAACAATACCCCCTTAAATATTTGAGCTGAATACTGCTGGCTCGGGACAAATATTTAACCCCTGTTTGCCTCGTTTCTTACGACTTGTTTTCATTTGTCGTTTTCCATATTAATGTTGGTTTTCAGTATCCTCGTTTGATTCGAAGTATTAATGACGTGTCTCAATTATGTCCGCTCATGCTTGATCCACCCATTATTCAGAAATCTTTTGATGGCGACATATTGACTTCCTGACAGCTCAAGACTCTCTGCTTGCCACCTGTCTCCTTTTGCTTGGTCGTGGTAGGAGGCATTTATGGGACACAACCCTTATATTCGTTCGTGCGCAGCCAACGTCCCTTCCCTCGCTACTCTGTCTTCCCGCTTCTTTACCTGCCCTTTCTAGGGTTTCGATTTATTTTGAAACCGGTACCGCCTATATATACATCAGCTTGACACTTCGTGGGGAAAATCCTCATTTCTCTGCAACAATCTCCTGCCATTTTTCTTTTCTTTTCCTGATAGAAGTTCGCCTACATCTGTTATTTTTCTTTGGGTTTTTTGGAATAAGACGCTCGTTTCTCAGTCCTGCCAAGATCCTCAACTTCAAACTCCAGATCTTTTCTTGAAGACCATTCCTCCACCTCTGAAGATTTCCTCTACAGTTCGTGTTACCTCCGGTTTTCTGGTGCATCCAAGGTTAGTTCTTTATGGATCATGCTGCTAGGCATCGTCTTTTTACTGTTGGTATGATTGCTATTGAACAAGGTGATGCTTTTACTGCCACGGTTGTCCACAGGTTGCTAGGAGAGCTTCTCCCTGATCAACCTCAATATTTTGATGTCGACGTTTCAGGGCTTTTTCGTGAAGGGCCTGTTACTTCTGAAGTTCCCCCTGTTTCAGAAATTCCCTCTGTTTCTTCGAATTCATCGTAGCCTGACTCTTATCAGCCTGAAGCTCGGTCAGATTCTTCTGCTTCCGTTTGCATAGATACTCGGCCGTGGAGACGAACGGGGAAGAGTATGAGTAATCGCAAAATTTACAAGGATTCTCACTCCCTGGAGAAACGAGTTGGGACCCAGAGGGTGGTTGAGAACGATATTGAAGAGGAGCATAGGGCCGTTCGCATTCCTTTCTCTCTCGAGCGGATATGTGTCTATGACATCGAGCCAAACGTAGTTGGCCCTGAAGAGATAAAAAAGTATATGCGACGGTTCGACCTGGACAGCAACATGATTTCGCTGATTCCTGCTGACGGTCGAGCTGCATGGAACCCCCCACCGGGCCACGTGGCAATTTATGGGGCAATGCTTACTTGTGGTGTTACTCTTCCTCTTCAGCCTTTCATCACCTGGTTTTTGGCTGAGGCCCAGCTTGCTCCGGCGCAGCTAACTCCGAATAGCTACCGGATTTTGATGTGCATGTGGCACATGTGGCATAGGATGAAGTGGCCACCTCCCACACCTCACGAAATCCTGCACTTTTATACGCTGAGGCCCGTGGGGAAGACTGGGGTTTATTTTCTTCAATCGAACCAGCCCGAGTTCTGGATCCCAAAAGACGTGGTGGTTAAGGGTGAAATCGAACCGACCACGGACGAGAAGATGAAGGGATTTGTTTGGGGCTTCCCCACTTCAAACAAATTTTAGAAAAACAGCTGGTTCTTCGTGGGTAAACGCTGGGGCCAATCAATTTGTTTTAATCTTGATGGTACTCAGATGACTTGCAGGGTTCCTCGGTACTTTTGTTCGCCCCAATGGAACCATATGACTTCTGCCTTTACTGACGAGGAACTAAAGACTTTGGCTCGGGCGGCCGTCCGCCATTTGGAGAAGAGGGGCAGACCTTATCTCTTCAACGAGGGGAAAATGATTAAAGCTTGCCTTTTTTCCCCAGGTTTCTGCATGCCGCAAACGCCGTAAGTTTTTTATAAGCTTTTCCTGGTTACTCTTGCATTCTTGTTCTTAAATCAGTCTACTGACTCGGACAAACGACCCTTTTTTTTTTTTTTTTAAGGTGTTTGATGTAGACATAGTCTGCGATGCTCAGGCACGCCGGATGAAAGGCATCGTGGAGGCGAGTCGAAAAGTGGCTCTTCACCAGCGTGATGCTGGGATAGCCCCTCCCGAAGATGACTCTGATGAGAGTGCTCCCGAGAATCCTCCCGAGGGAGATGATGAGGAGGGAGTACCCGATTATGTGCCCGAGGAGACCCATGGTCAAGAAATGACCGCATATTCAGCGAAGGCTGTGGGCGGCCCGGAGGGCTTTGGAGTAAGTAGGACCGCTGCTGGGGAGGACAATCAAGCGGGTCCTTCTTCTTCTAAGGGGAAAGAGAAAGCTGGGCACCCTTCTGAGTCTAAGCCAGCGGCTTTCTCCATGGGATTAATTCTCCCCACTCTGCTACAAACATGCCAAGTGCTACATTCCAGGGTGCTAAAGCAGATGGGGAATATTCGGGCATGATGGCTCCAGAGATTTCGACTCCTGCCGAGCCAATTCCTACTCCTCCGGCTCCGGAGATTCTGACTCCTGCCGAGCCAATTCCTACTCCTCCCAGGGGTAGCGGTGTTGAAACGAGGCATCCCGATCTGGATTCTAAAGATCCTACGGTTGACTTGAATTCTCGCGGGAGGCAATCTGGAAAGAGAAAAGCCTCATTTTCTCCTGGTCGTCCTACCGCCAAGATCCCCCGAGTAGTTGCATATGTTGATTCATCTTCAAGTGATGAGGGGGGAGGAGGAGTTGGGAAAAACGTGAGTATGACCCCTCCACAGGACCAGATCAAGGGCAGTGTTGGCGGCTCCGCTAGCTCTCTTCGGGTGGCCTCGTCTGCTGGGCTCCCTGAAACTAGTGTTGGTGGTTTGGGCCCCTCAACCCAAACAGATGATCCTGCCCCCGAGACCATGCTGAGGGCCATGGCCTCAGGCCGAGCTTACATTGGGGAGGATCATTGGAGTCACCTCAGGGCTGGATCCGTATCCGACCGGCTCTGCAACTTTTTCAACAGTGCTTCCTACATTAGTAACGCCTTGGTTATATGCATAATTTTGTATTTTTTTTTTTTTATGCATAATTTTGTATTTGCTGTTGATTTGCTGCAGATGGTGGCTGAGATGTCTGGGGCTTGCTAGGCTGGTGAAGCTCAGGCAGAAAGAATAAGGCGGCTAGAAGCCCAACTGAAGGAGAGTGAGGATCATCGCTCTCGGGCTGAGTTAGCTTGTCAAGAGGGGGCTAGATCAAGTCAGGTGCTTCTAGATCAATGCCTGGCACGTCAAATGGAGGTTGAGCAGAAATCATCTTTTGCTGCCGAGAAGGCCAAAACCCTGCAAGATCAGTTGTCCTCCACTCAAGATGCTTTGCTCCAGGCCGAGCAGACCGCTGAGGACGCAAAAACCTCTTACGAACGCTGGATAGAAGACTTGGAGCGTCAGGCCTCGACAATCAAATCTTTATCGAAGGAAGCTAGGCTGGAGTTGGAAATACAGGGGGTCGACCGCTTCAAAAGATCTCCAGCCTATGACGCTTTGCTTCTCAGGGAGTTCCAACGGGGAATGGTCTCGGTTGGAGAATTCTTCAAGATGAAGAATAGGGCGACCGACCGGGCCAGGGCCAACTGGAGTCATTCGATCAAAAAACATGTGGATACGTCTCTAGAGTCTCTTCGGATCCAGATGAAAGAGTGGCGAGCATATTGCCGAAGCAAAGGTAAGATGCCACATCTCATGTATCTGGAGGTTCCCACCGCCGATTCCTTCTCTACCTTTCACGCTTGTCAGAAAGGGGGGATCGATGGTGAGAATCCTATGTTGGTCCTGTCTTTGGGATGGACTATAGCGCCTGGATGGATGACGAAGAAGATGTGATTTTGTGGCCCTGTGATGATAGCCTCCTCAGCGAGTACGTGATAGAGCCTGACCCGAGCGTCGGTGGGAGCAGCTCACAACCCCCAACGCCATCTACTTGATTTTTTCTTCTGTATTTTTTTTTGTAATGATGTATTAACCTTTCATATATGAATTTTCATTCTTACCGTTCTGCTCTTTAATTTCCGAGTACTGTTACTTGGTCGCTAGCTAATTTAGCCGAGTATCTTATTTAACTGGCGACTAATTGATCTTGGCCGAGTGTCTTATTTAACTGGTAATTAATTTGGCCGAGTATCTTATTTAACTAGCAACTAATTGATCTTGGCCGAGTGTCTTATTTAACTGGCAATTAATTTGGCCTGCCATTTTTACCTAAACGTTACGTCGAGGCTTACCACGACCATACGCTGAGGTCCTTACACAAGTCACCTAGGACGTCTCCCGGTTTTGTCTGTGCAAGGTTTTTGCCGAATCGTCAGGGTACTATGTACCGGCCAACACAGCTGCGCATCTCACCAGCCTTTCTGGCGGTGCTCCGAGCAATTTTCCAGTTATCCTGGTGCCTCGGTTTTGCCTTTATGCCAAGAAGTGCGTTTGCACTATCTTAACTAGGCGGGCGTGCTATTTCAGCTTCTTTGCCCTTCGAGCACTACTTGTCCGCTCTCACGCGGCTTCGTAGCGCCCGAATTTTTCTTTTTTGGCGTTTGTTTAACCAACTTTTAAGTGGCTGCTGCTGTTGTTCATAGGTCATGGAATATCTTTGATCATGGGACTTGTCAACTTCAATGAACAACTTCTTTATTGGCA
Organism: Acer yangbiense; assembly: GCA_008009225.1. NCBI lineage: Eukaryota > Viridiplantae > Streptophyta > Magnoliopsida > Sapindales > Sapindaceae > Acer > Acer yangbiense. The sequence continues at coordinate 182,235 of VAHF01000258.1, read as the reverse complement.
AATGAACTTTATTAGAAAATTAAATAAATCTGAAACAGTTAACGCAAAGCTAAAACTGAACAAAAAAACAAACTGAATTAACACAAACATAGGGATGAGTTCCTTAGGGATAAAAAATCTTAAGGTACTGTGCATTGCATGGTCGGGGCACTAGGCTACCCCCTGGTCGGGCTATCATGTATGCCCCGTGCCCTGTGACTCCCTTGATGATGTACGGCCCCTCACATTTGTCGGCGAGGGATCCTGCTGAGCTGTCCTTGGTGTTTGGGGACACTCTTCTTAACACTAAATCTCCAAGCTGGAATCTACGCACACGAACATGGGAATTATAGTACCTCGTAGCCCTTTGCTGGTATTCGGCGTTTCACACTTGTGCTGGATCCCTGACTTCTTCAAGCTCATCTAATTTTTGCTGTAGCATGTTAACATTGTGCTCGGGGCTATATAGTTGTACCCTGTGTGATGTAAAACTTATTTTTACTGGGATAACGGCCTCCGTCCCGAATGCTAACGTAAAAGGAGTCTCCCCTGTGGATGACCTTACGGTTGTTCGATATGCCCATAGCACCTCTGGTAGCTTCTCCGCTCAGCTGCCCTTCTTTGCTTCCAACTTTGCTTTCAGCGTGTGCTTGATCACTTTGTTCACAACTTTGGTCTGGCCATTGGTTTGAGGATGAGCAGGTGATGCATAGTAGTTTGCGATTTTATACTCTTTGCACAATTCTCTAAACTTGCTGTTGTCGAATTGGGTCCCATTGTCTGTTATGATGATGCTCAGGATCCCAAACCTATATATTATATTCTTTCTGACAAAGCTGGTGGTATTTGCCTCAGTGATGTGCACGAGAGCTTCTGCTTCCACCCATTTAGTAAAGTAGTCTACTGCCACAATAGCATGCTTCGCACCCCCCTTTGTTCCAGTGGGCATTGGTCCTATCAGGTCGAGGCCCCACATGGCGAAAGGCCAGGGTGAAGTTAAGTTTCTAAGCAACTCTGGGGGTTGCCGAATATCGTTTGCTATTCTCTGGCATGTCTCACAGCTCTCCGCGAATTGCTGTGCTTCTGCAAACAAAGTCGGCCAATAGAATCCTTGCCTAAGTACCTTATGCGCCAGACTTTTACCTCTAGTATGGTTCCCGCATACTCCACTGTGAACATCCTTCAGGATCTTCTTGGTTTCCTCGCCGGCGATGCACCTTTGCAGCACCTTTGAGAACCCTCTTCTGTACAATTCACCTCTCAGAATTATGTACCGGATTGACCGGTATTTGACGCGTTTTGCTTCCACAGCATCCTCTGGTAAAATGTTTTCCTCCAAATACTTTCTGAGCTGTGTGGTCCAGTCGCCTTGAACTGGTCGGATCTCCAACACCATGACTTCCTCAGATTCTGCCGTACTCGGCCTGGCCAGGTGCGCCACTGGTATCGCTTTGGACCTGATACTCGTGGTGGCCGAGGCTAATTTGGATAAAGCGTCTGCTTTCTCATTTTCTTCCCGAGGGATCTGAAAGATCTTGTATATCTTGAATTTTCTGAGCAGTTTCTTTGCAATGTCCAGGTAAGCTATCATGTGCTCCTCCCTCACCTGGTATTCGTCCAACACCTGGTTAACCACAACTTGCGAATCACTGTAAATCTCCAACTCATCTGCTCCTAACGCTATACAGACCCTCAAGCCAGCTAACAAGGCTTCATATTCTGCTTGGTTGTTGGTTGCTTTGAAATCGAACCTCATGGCGCACTCTACAGCGTCTCCCTCCGGGGTTGTTATGACTATCCCGGCTCCGCTGCCATGGGTGTTTGACGATCCGTCTACATGCAACCTCCATCGGAAACTATTCTCTTGTTTTCCTTCCATTATTCTTCTCACTTCGGCATCTGGCTCGGTGAATTCCACTATAAAATCTGACACTGCCTGCCCCTTGACTGCGGCCTTTAGGGTGTATTTGATGTCGAATTCGCTCAACTCCACCGCCCATTTAGTCAGCCTACCTGACAGTTCTGGTTTTTGCAAGATGAGCTTCAACGGACAATCAGTGTACACCTCTATTGCATGCGCTTGGAAATATGGCCTTAGCTTCCTGGCTGCCGTGATCAGGGCGAGCGCTATCTTTTCTGCCGGTGAATACCTTGTCTCTGCGGGCAGCAACGCCTTGCTGGTGCAATACACCGGTCTCTGTATTCCTTTCTCCATTTGGATCAACACCGAGCTTGTTGCCACTTCTGTGACCGAGAGGTATAGGTACAATGTCTCCCCAACCACTGGCTTTGAGAGGATGGGTGCTCGCCCTAAGTACTCTTTCAACTTCTGGAAGGCTGCTTCATATTCTTTGTTCCACTCGAGCCCTTTTCCTTTCTTTATTGCTTTAAAAAACGGGGCGCGTTTGTTGATTTTGCTATAAATCGGTTAAGTGATGCAAGACATCCCGTTAGCCTCTGTACTGTTAGGATTATGCTCAATAGCAAGAGTGTAATGTTGTAATTAACAATCTTTTTCATATTAATAAAGTGATTTCTGGTTTAACAAATCTTATAGCATTTATAGTTTAATATTATAATTGTCAAAGTAAATAATCATAAGGTCTAAAGACTATGAGAAAAGAAGAATTGTTCGTACATCTGGATATGTATGTGGTAGACACAATTCTTTAGTTAGTCTTGAATATTGTTCACAACTTAAGTTAACGGTTGGGCACCTTTATCTTGTTAAAGTTGTAGAATTCTTTTGCTAGCATTTGAGTGGGATCAAATGAGATATGATGAGTCTAAAATCATCGGAGTGTCTTCGAGCAAAAGAATCTAGTGCACTGGGTGCATTGAACTGGATCACAATGAAATACTTTATCTAGAACCGTCAATAGATAATAGTCTTTTCATTATCAGGACAATCGGAGAGTCTATCTTAATCCTGAGATAAATGATGGACTTATGGTTGCAAGTGGTATCATTTGAGTTATCAATGAGTACGATTATATCGCATAGTCTATCCTCGATAGTTTGGTGATATTCATTTGTTAATCGATAGAGGACTTCATTTATAGATATGGACATCGTGGCTCCATTTATTAAATGAGAGTATAATATCATCATATGGATGTTTTGAGGTAATTGGATATTAAATCTCAATGTTGAGTTTTCGATAGTGTCTATTGAAAACATGGCTTCTGGACAAGTCAAAATATCCAAGTTCAAAACGTGGTCATATGAGTAAATATGGTAACTTGGAGAGTTATAGGCGGTCTATGAACTCTTGGCGATTACTGATATTAATCACGAGGATACACTATCTCCAACTTGATTGTCTAGGGTATGAATGAGGAACATCTTCCTTTTCTATCTTTATTTAAGAGTTCAATTTTAGCTCTTTAGTTGAATGAGTTAAAATTAATGGATCGGACCTAAGTGAATCATTTGTTGATTGTGATTAGGTTATGTCTATTGAAGCTTAAATTTAGATAGCCCGCCAAGATCCCCAATCCACACGGACTTGCATGGATCACTTGATATATTCTACCGGACCAATTTATGGGTCCATTTAGAATTGCATTTAATATATTAAGAATATAATTTGCACATTTTTTATTTAATGGGCTGCACAATTGTATTAATATATTAATAAAAGACATGTGGGCTTGTTTCTTTTAGTAAGAATGGGTCTGGTTCACATGTGGGCTTTTTATTTAAAGTCCAATAGATTAAATGAAATAAGAAAATAATATATGGCCCATTTATTTTAAGTGGGGCGGCAAAGGTGAATAAATTAACCTAATATATTATTTTGTTTCATTGTTTAATTAAATAAGAATGAATTAATTTATTAATTAATTGTTTAATTAAGAAACAAATCTTTTCTAATTAGGAAATATGATTCCTAGAGTTATACTATTGTTAGTAGTATACTAAAAGTAAAAGACTTATTTGGTAAGAAAATAAATAATTAAGTTTATTTATTTAATCAAATAGGAAGTCTTTTATTTTGGTCAACAAAAGAATAAAAATACTTATGAGTTGGATTAGGGTTAGGAGTCTAATTACATGTGAATTTGGGTACAACACAAGTCCTCTTTTGTAGAGGAAATTGCGGCAACCCTAGGAATTCTACATGAAGAATTCGGCAACCCTAATTGGCATGGGAGAAGAATTTTCGGCCACTATATATTAAATAAGATGTAGGGTTTGGCCACCCCTAAGTTAATGAGTTGTTTCATTGATACAATTTTCTTCTTCTTCTCAATTCATATAAAGGTTTTTATTCTACTAAAACATAAAAGAGTGAATAGATTATTCTTTGATGGTACACTAATTGCTTGTTCATCAATAAGCTTGTGTGTACAACATCGATTGAGGTTCACGCGAGTTTCGATCATAAGATTGAGAACTCAAAAGTGACCGGAATAATCTTAGTCTTCTTTTGATTGTTTTTGTGACTAACAAAGAAAAAGAAAAGTTTGTTTGTCCATTCTCAGGTTTGTAATTCAAAGAAAAGGGAGACCACGCTCCTAGGTGATCCACGTTCGTGCTAGGATTGAAGATCTTGCGGATTGCCATCGACGTAAGTCAATCGGATCACGCGACAAAAGGTATTTTTCTTTTGTTAGATAATATATATGTTTAATTGATTAAAGGGTTTAAGGTTCATAAAAAGGAAAAATTTTAAAAGTTACTAAATCTATTTTTAGTCTCGCTTCCGTTGCGTGTACTACGGTATTTTTCCCTACAATTGGTATCAGAGCCTAGGTTGAACCCTCTTAATTAATTAACGTATATATACGTGGATCTATTTCTTTTTATTGTGATTATGCATGTTTAGAAAGAGATGGCACTCTAGGTATTCGCATATATAATTACATGTGATGTATGGATTTATATATGTTTTATGTGGATTGTTGTTGCTCGATTTTGGTCCTAGATTTTCAATGTAATTATTGTTTCAGAGTTGTAACAAGAAGGGTGGTCTATCATCGCCATAATTCCTTCTTGGTAGTTGCTAGGTTTTATTTTTTTAATTTTATGTGCAGTTTTTACTGCAGTTTTTTTTATTTATTATGTGCAGTTTTTTGTTTGTAAATATACTGCAGTGATTAAAAAAATAAAAAATAAATAAAAAATAAATAATACTGCAGTATTTTATTATTTATATTGCTGTAAAGTATTCGGGTATTGAAGATTCGAAGACACGAAGAAAAACGAAGCAACCGGAACCAAGTATGAGCACCGTGCGCACCCTAGGAGTGGATTGGGCTGCGCATGGCTGGCCCAAACTTTGTGGGCTGCGCACGGCAGCCCTGGGAGGTTTCATGGGCTGCGCACAGCAGCCCCTTTGTGGGGTTGTGGTGTGTGTCGCCCATGGGTGGAGGCCGAAGGATGAGCGTATGGTTGATGGGCCACTTGAAGATCTTGTATTCCTAAAACAAATTGTAATTTACTTGTTTTTCTAGGATGGGCCAAAATTGTTGCTATTTAATTTATGCTTAAATATTACAATATTAGTTATTGTATGATAACATGACATATAGAATAGGAGTGCCATTCATATATCTCTTTTGGTATGAACATGCATTGAATGATTTAGGTATCTAAATTGGCATCTAGATAACTTGGTAAATCATTCTATGGGATTTAATCACACGCCTTAAATAATTGAGTGGGAGAAGGTGTTTTTGTAACACCTATGGCCTCCAAGGTTAGTTGAGCTTTATTATTTATTGGTAATCCTCCCAAGGGGCGTCCATGAATGGAATTTAGCAATAAACATCCTTACAAGGATATACTAGACAATGGACTCAAACGAGATCTACTCCCCAAGGAGGGATTTTCGTGAGAGAAAATTTAGGGTCGATATCTTGGTAACACACTCAATGTAATTTTATTGATATCCTCCCAAGAGTTCTTGTCAGTAAAATTGCAAGGCTAAAATTGAAAACGCTGGTTGTTATGTTAACAATTAAGTGAGACCTAGTCTAACTAGTAAATGGTGCGAACTCCCAAAGGAGGCGTAACATTTATAGGTGTTGGATCACCGTTGAATTTTTATGATTGAGTTATTTTTTAATTCAAGATAAATATTTAAAAGTGCTTTATCATGATTATTTACTTATATATGTTTTGTTTTATTCAGAAATCATGACCCTATCACTTATGAACATCCTGAAAGATAACACTTTAACTGGAGATAATTATGTCACATGGAAAAGGAAAATTGGGTTGTTGCTGCAAAGTGAAAAACATAAGTTTGTTCTAACTACTCCTAAACCACCTGCTCCTAATAATGAATCTAGCATAATGTATAGAGATGAGTATGAGCAGTGGAAGACTTCAGATGATATGGCCAAATGTTATATTATGGCCACTATCTCCGACGTGTTGCAACAGCAGCATGAAGGAATGGAGTCCGCTGCTAATATAATGATGTCTCTAGAGGAGATGTTTGCTATGAAGTCCAGGACGACTAAGAGAGAGGCAGTGACTGCTTTTATGAATCTTAGAATGAAACATGGACAGGCTGTGAAAGATCACATGATGAAAGTCATAGCACATCTCAACATTGCTGAACTGCATGGCGCTGAGATAGATGGTGAGACAAAAATTGATATGGTTGTCAATTCATTGTCAGATTCTTTTGATCAGTTCAAATTGGACTACACTTTGAACAAAAAGGAATACACCTTACAAGGCCTGATGCAAGATGTTCAAAGTGCTGAAAAGATCCTTGTGAAAGGCAAGGGTCAGGAGATTCATATGGTTGGTAAAGTTGCTACTGTTAAGGCCCGTCAAAAGGTCAAGAAACAACAGAAGAAAAAGCAATTTGGGCCTACCAAGAAGGAGACCAAGAAAGTAACCAAGATCAAAGGGAAATGCTTCCTTTGTGGTGAAAAGGGACATTGGAAAAGTAATTGCCCAAAGTCCCAGAAAAAGAAGGAAGAAGGTAATGTTAATTATCTTGAAACATGTTTTCTGGCAGATTCTACTGATTCTTGGATCATAGACTCTGGAGCCACTAATCATGTTTGTTATTCCTTGCAGGGGTTCCAAGAAAGGAGAAGGCTGAGTAAGAATGAAATCAATTTGCGCTTGGGCAACGGAACGGGTTAGTGTCTGCAAGTGCAGTGGGAGATATTATAGTTTATTTGGATTCTAGAAGGCATTTAGATTTAATAGACGTTTATTATGTACCTCAATTCAAGAGGAATTTAATTTCAGTTTCTTGTTTGAATAAATTTGGATATTCGGTTACTTTTAATAAAGTCTTTATTATTAGTAAGAATGACAAAATTATTTGCCAAGGTACATTGGAAAACGGTCTATACTTTTTGCATAGAAATATCTCTCACTCGTTAGACACAGAATTAACGGAACCTAATCATAAAAGAGTAAAATTATCAATAGATGAAACCTACCTATGGCATTTACGCCTAGGTCATATTAACCTTAATAGGATTAAAAGATTGGTATGTGATGGACCTTTAAGTGACTTAAAGGTTGATGATCTACCAACTTGTGAATCTTGTTTGGAAGGTAAAATGACCAAAAGGTCGTTCTCTGCCAAAGGTGCAAGAGCCACTGAATGTTTAGGATTGATACACACTGATGTATGTGGACCTATGAGCATTCAAGCTAGAGGTGGATATGAGTACTTCATCACCTTCACAGATGATTACTCGAGATTTGGCTATGTGTATCTCATGCGACATAAGTCGGATGCTTTTGACATGTTCAAAGCATTCAAAGCTGAAGTAGAAAATCAGCTTGAGAAACACATAAAAATCTTGAGATCTGATCGTGGTGGAAAATATCTATCTGGTGAGTTTCAGCAATATCTTATTGATAATGGGATAGTTTCTCAGTTTTCTGCACCAGGAACACCTCAACAGAATGGGGTGGCAGAAAGGAGAAATAGAACTCTTTTGGATATGGTTAGGTCTATATTGAGTTATTCAACACTTCCTATTTCTTTTTGGGGATATGCTTTACAAACTGCTATATACATTCTAAACGATGTACCATCTAAGTCAGTTGTGGACTGGGCGCAAGCCTAGTTTACAACACTTAAGGATATTTGGTTGTCCTGCGCATGTGTTAAAAGGAAAGACAGAAAAGATGGAGTCCCGTTCAGAAACATGTATATTTGTAGGGTATCCAAAAGAAACTAAAGGATATTATTTCTATAGTCCTTCAGATCTTAAAGTATTTGTTTCGACAAATGCTAAATTTCTGGAAAAGGACTATATGAATGATTTTGTACCTAGAAGTAGAATTGTCCTGAATGAGATGTTAGGAGATACAATTCCACGAGAGGTTACACAACCTAACCCAATTGTAAGTTCCGATCCAACACAAGATCAACAACCTACCATTCCTCGTCGTAGTGGGAGGGTTAGAACACAACCCGAAAGATACATCGGTCTGGGAGAATCAGTGGAGAATCTCCCGGACGACGATGATCCCTACACATACAAGGAAGCTATGGAGGATGTTGATAGTCGCCATTGGCAAAAGGCAATGCAATCTGAGATTGAATCTATGTTTGATAACAAAGTCTGGTCCCTTGTAGACTTGTCTAAAGAGATAAAACCCATTGGGTGCAAGTGGGTATACAAGAGGAAAAGATGTATGGATGGAAAGGTGGAAACCTTTAAAGCTAGATTGGTAGCTAAAGGGTATACACAGAAAGAAGGTATCGATTACGAGGAAACCTTCTCTCCTGTGGCCATGCTTAAATCCATTAGGATACTCTTATCCATTGCAGCATCTTTAGATCTAGAGATTTGGCAAATGGACGTCAAGACAGCTTTCCTTAATGGAAGTCTTGACGAAAGCATCTACATGATGCAACCAGAGGGATTCATTGAAAATGGCCAAATGGAAAAGGTATGCAAGTTGTAGAAATCCATATATGGATTAAAGCAAGCATCCAGATCCTGGAACATAAGGTTCGATCAAGCTGTCAAAGGTTTTGGATTTATTCAGAATCCTGACGAACCTTGTGTATACAAAAGGATTAAAGGCGACAAGTTGTTTTTCCTGATTCTTTATGTTGATGATATACTACTCATTGGAAACGATGTAGGTGTATTGACATCAGTAAAAGAATGGTTAGCAAAACAATTTGATATGAAGGACTTAGGAGAAGCAAGTTTTATTCTAGGTATCCAAGTAATAAGGGATAGAAAGAATAAAACGATTGCATTATCCCAAGCTTCATACATAGACAAGATCTTGTCTAGGTTTTCCATGCAGGATTCCAAGAAAGGTATGTTACCTTTCAGACATGGAATCAAGCTTTCTAAGGAACAAGTTCCTAAGAATGAGCATGAAGAGCAATTCATGAGTAAAGTTCCATATGCCTCGGCGGTTGGAAGTCTCATGTATGCAATGCTCTGTACTAGACCAGATATTTGTTTTGCTGTTGGCATAGTTAGTAGGTTTCAATCGAAACCTGGTCCTGATCACCGGACGGCAGTCAAGTATATTTTCAAGTATCTCAAGAGAACGAGAGATAATATGCTTGTATACTCTGGAGGGGATTTGATTCCCGTTGGGTATACAGATTCTGATTTCCAATCAGATCCTGACTCCAGAAAATCCACATCAGGGGCTGTGTTTACTATTGGAGAAGGAGCAGTCATATGGAGGAGTATCAAGCAATCTTGTATTGCTGATTCCACCATGGAAGCTGAGTATGTTGCTGCATGCGAGGCTGCCAAAGAGGCTGTTTGGCTCCGCCAATTCTTGATTGACTTGGAAGTGGTTCCTAGTGCGAATAAGCAGATCACTATCTACTGTGACAACAGTGGAGCAGTGGCTAATTCGAAAGAACCAAGAAGTCACAAGAGAGGTAAACACATTGAAAGAAAGTATCATCTTTTAAGGGAGATTGTTCAAAGAGGTGACGTGACGATTACCAAAATCGCGTCAGCAAAAAATCTAGCGAATCCCTTCACAAAGGCTCTACCTCAGAAGAGTTTCGATGGGCATCTAGAGAATATGGGCTTAAGAGATATGACACATTTGCTATAGTGCAAGTGGGAGATTGTTAGGATTATGCTCAATAGCAAGAGTGTAATGTTGTAATTAACAATCTTTTTCATATTAATAAAGTGATTTCTGGTTTAACAAATCTTATAGCATTTATAGTTTAATATTATAATTGCCAAAGTAAATAATCATAAGGTCTAAAGACTATGAGAAAAGAAGAATTGTTCGTACATCTGGATATGTATGTGGTAGACACAATTCTTTAGTTAGTCTTGAATATTGTTCACAACTTAAGTTAACGGTTGGGCACCTTTATCTTGTTAAAGTTGTAGAATTCTTTTGTTAGCATTTGAGTGGGATCAAATGAGATATGATGAGTCTAAAATCATCGGAGTGTCTTCGAGCAAAAGAATCTAGTGCACTGGGTGCATTGAACTGGATCACAATGAAATACTTTATCTAGAACCGTCAATAGATAATAGTCTTTTCATTATCAGGACAATCGGAGAGTCTATCTTAATCCTGAGATAAATGATGGACTTATGGTTGCAAGTGGTATCATTTGAGTTATCAATGAGTACGATTATAACGCATAGTCTATCCTCGATAGTTTGGTGATATTCATTTGTTAATCGATAGAGGACTTCATTTATAGATATGGACATCGTGGCTCCATTTATTAAATGAGAGTATAATATCATCATATGGATGTTTTGAGGTAATTGGATATTAAATCTCAATGTTGAGTTTTCGATAGTGTCTATTGAAAACATGGCTTCTGGACAAGTCAAAATATCCAAGTTCAAAACGTGGTCATATGAGTAAATATGGTAACTTGGAGAGTTATAGGCGGTCTATGAACTCTTGGCGATTACTGATATTAATCACGAGGATACACTATCTCCAACTTGATTGTCTAGGGTATGAATGAGGAACATCTTCCTTTTCTATCTTTATTTAAGAGTTCAATTTTAGCTCTTTAGTGGAATGAGTTAAAATTAATGGATCAGACCTAAGTGAATCATTTGTTGATTGTGATTAGGTTATGTCTATTGAAGCATAAATTTAGATAGCCCGCCAAGATCCCCAATCCACACGGACTTGCATGGATCACTTGATATATTCTACCGGACCAATTTATAGGTCCATTTAGAATTGCATTTAATATATTAAGAATATAATTTGCACATTTTTTATTTAATGGGCTGCACAATTGTATTAATATATTAATAAAAGACATGTGGGCTTGTTTCTTTTAGTAAGAATGGGTCTGGTTCACATGTGAGCTTTTTATTTAAAGTCCAATGGATTAAATGAAATAAGAAAATAATATATGGCCCATTTATTTTAAGTGGGGCGGCAAAGGTGAATAAATTAACCTAATATATTATTTTGTTTCATTGTTTAATTAAATAAGAATGAATTAATTAATTAATTAATTGTTTAATTAAGAAACAAATCTTTTCTGATTAGGAAATATGATTCCTAGAGTTATACTATTGTTAGTAGTATACTAAAAGTAAAAGACTTATTTGGTAAGAAAATAAATAATTAAGTTTATTTATTTAATCAAATAGGAAGTCTTTTATTTTGGTCAATAAAAGAATAAAAATACTTATGAGTTGGATTAGGGTTAGGAGTCTAATTACATGTGAATTTGGGTACAACACAAGTCCTCTTTTGTAGAGGAAATTGCGGCAACCCTAGGAATTCTACATGAAGAATTCGGCAACCCTAATTGGCATGGGAGAAGAATTTTCGGCCACTATATATTAAATAAGATGTAAGGTTCGGCCACCCCTAAGTTAATGAGTTGTTTCATTGATACAATTTTCTTCTTCTTCTCAATTCATAGAAAGGTTTTTATTCTACTAAAACATAAAAGAGTGAATAGATTATTCTTTGATGGTACACTAATTGCTTGTTCATCAATAAGCTTGTGTGTACAACATCGATTGAGGTTCACGTGAGTTTCGATCATAAGATTGAGAACTCAAAAGTGACCGGAATAATCTTAGTCTTCTTTTGATTGATTTTGTGACTAACAAAGAAAAAGAAAAGTTTGTTTGTCCATTCTCAGGTTTGCAATTCAAAGAAAAGGGAGACCACGCTCCTAGGTGATCCACGTTCGTGCTAGGATTGAAGATCTTGCGGATTACCATCGACGTAAGTCAATCGGATCACGCGACAAAAGGTATTCTTCTTTTGTTAGATAATATATATGTTTAATTGATTAAAGGGTTTAAGGTTCATAAAAAGGAAAAATTTTAAAAGTTACTAAATCTATTTTTAGTCTCGCTTCCGCTGCGTGTACTACTGTATTTTTCCCTACATGTACATCCTTCAGCGTTCTTGGCGAAGCCATCTCTTCTAATGCTTTGATCTTTTCGGGGTTAATTTCGATGCCCCTCTGATGCACCTGGAAACCTAGAAACCTACCTGACGGTACCCCGAACATACATTTGCTCGGGTTAAGTTTCATCTTATACTTTCTTAGAACCTTAAAGGTTTCTTTTAGATCTTCCGCGTGTCTCTCTGCCGTGACACCCTTGGTCAGCATGTCATCTACATAGACCTCTATGTTCCTCCCAATCTGCCGAGCGAATATCCTATTCATCAACCTCTGGTACGTTGCCCCGGTGTTCTTCAATCCGAATGGCATCACCTTATAGCAATACAACCCCTAGTCGGTGGTGAATGCTGTTTTCTCTTCGTCGGCTTTATTCATTCGGATTTGATTGTACCTCGAGTATGCATCCATGAAGCTTAACAATTCGTGCCCTGCTGTTGCGTCCACTAGCTGGTCAATCCTTGGTAGTGGGAAATTGTCTTTTGGGCAGGCCTTGTTTAAATCTGTGAAATCCATACATATTCTCCACTGGTTGTTCTTTTTCTTGACTAGCACCACATTGGCCACCCATTTCGGGTACTTGACTTCCCTTATTGATCCTGCGGAAAGTAACTTTCTTACTTCATTTTTAATAGCTGTACTCCTTTCGGGGTTGAACAACCGTCTTTTCTGTTTTACCGGGTGGAACTCCGAGTTGATGGAGAGGCAATGTGATATCACCTTCGGGTCTATCCCCAGCATATCTTCATGGCTCCAAGCAAAAACATCCTTGTAATCTCTTAGTAGCGTGACAAGCTGGGTTTTGACATGTACATTCAAACTTGCCCCTACTCTCACTGTCCTACTCGGATCTTCTGGATCCAGTGCCACTTCTTCAGTAGGCTCATCTTTCTTGGCCTCGGGCTCTTCTCTGGGATCCAACTCAAATTCTTTCGGTACTTCTGCCTGCTCTTCAGGTTCACCAACCTCTTTCTCGGCTGTTACCGCGTATACTTGGTGTACTTCCCTATCTTTATACACTGACAAGTTTGCTCTTCGGGCCATTTCTTGTGACCCCTTGACCACTCCTACCCCATATTCTGTCGGGAACTTCATCATGAGGGCGTAGGTTATTGTCACCGCCTTGGCTTTATTCAAAAATGGTCGGCCCAATAAGGCGTTGTACGGCCAATTTTCTATATCCACCACCACAAAGTCGAGTAGTACTGTTTTTTGATAAGGAGCCTTCCCGACCTTCACGGGTAATTTCACCGTGCCAAGCGACCTTACTTCGACTCCTCCAAATCCTCTAAGGGGTGTGGGAAATGGTTGTAGGTCTTTCCTATCTAGCCTCAGCTGGTCATATACTTCTGCACTTAGAATATCTGCTGAGCTCCCATTGTCAATCAAAATTCAATGAACCTCTCTATGACCAATCCGTGCGCTGATCACCAGCGCGTCATTTGGCCTAACATCTACTCCATGTGAATCGGCTTCTGTGAATATGATCGGGTCCCAGCCCTCCTTGATTCTCTTCGGGTCAGGTTCAATAGAATTGACGTCCAGGTCTTTCCGTGCCTCCACGGCCTCCCGAATTTCCTAGGTCCTTTCCCTGTTACTCTTGCCAGTCGCTGGTCTCCCGAAGATGGTGCTGATTGCTCCTTCATCCTCGGCTTTCTGAGGACTAGGCTTTCTTGCCCGTCCGTCCTGTCGGCTATCCTTCTGTCCATCTTTCCTGTCAATCTTTTTTAAGACGATGTCTTTCAAATGTCCTTCCCTAATAAGGGTTTCGATGTGGTCCCTTAGCTGGAAACACTTAGATGTCTTGTGCCCATTCTCCTTGTGGAACCTGCAATACTTGGTGGTGTCCCTCTGAGCATACGTTGACTGCTTAGGCGGCTCTTTAGACATGTTCTTTTCTTCTAGGATTGCTATAAGGTGATGCCATTCGGATTGAAGAACGCCGGGGCAACGTACCAGAGGTTGGTGAACAGGATATTCGCTCTGCAGATTGGGAGGAACATGGAGGTCTATGTAAATGACATGCTGACCAAGAGTGTCACGGTAGAGAGACACACGGAAGATCTAAAAGAAACCTTTAAGGTTCTAAGAAAGTATAAGATGAAACTTAACCCGAGCAAATGTGTGTTCGGGGTACCGTCAGGTAGGTTTCTAGGTTTCCAGGTGCATCAGAGGGGCATCGAAATGAACCTCGAAAAGATCAAAGCATTATAAGAGATGGCTTCTCCAAGAACGCTGAAGGATGTACAGAGGCTGATGGGATGTCTTGCATCACTTAACCGATTTATAGCAAAATCAACAAACAGATGCGCCCCGTTTTTTAAAGCAATAAAGAAAGGAAAATGGCTCGAGTGGAACAAAGAATGTGAAGCAGCCTTCCAGAAGTTGAAAGAGTACTTGGGGCGAGCACCCATCCTCTCAAAGCCAATGGTTGGGGAGACATTGTACCTATACCTCTCGGTCACAGAAGTTGTAACAAGCTTGGTGTTGATCCGAATGGAGGAAGGAATATAGAGACTGGTGTATTACACCAGCAAGGCGTTGCTGCCTGCAGAGACAAGGTATTCACCGGCAGAAAAGATAGCGCTCGCCCTGATCACGGCAGCTAGGAAGCTAAGGCTATATTTCCAAGCGCATGCAATAGAGGTGTACACTGATTATCCGCTGAAGCTCATCTTGTAAAAACCAGAACTGTCAGGTAGGCTGACTAAATGGGCAGTGGAGTTAAGCGAATTCGACATCAAATACACCCCAAAGGCCGCAGTCAAAGGGCAGGCAGTGTCAGATTTTATAGTGGAATTCACCGAGCCAGATGCCGAAGTGAGAAGAATAATGGAAGGAAAACAAGAGAATAGTTTCCGGTGGAGGTTGCATGTAGACGGATCGTCAAACACCCATGGCAGCGGAGCCGGGATAGTCATAACAACCCCGGAGGGAGACGTTGTAGAGTGCGCCATGAGGTTCGATTTCAAAGCAACCAACAACCAAGCAGAATATGAAGCCTTGTTAGCTGGCTTGAGGGTCTGTGTAGCGTTAGGAGCAGATGAGTTGGAGATTTACAGTGATTCGCAAGTTGTGGTTAACCAGGTGTTGGACGAATACCAGGCGAGGGAGGAGCACATGTGTAAGGTTCATGATTTGTATTGGCTTGATTCCATTACAAAACACTCTATATTTGTATTAGTTGTTGCTTAGGATATTCTTTGAAGAAAGGAAGCTTAAATGGTGAAGAGCAACGTCTAGTGCAAAAGTCGTCTTCAAGAGGTGAAAAACGTCAAAGGTATATCTTGACTTATATCCTCTTGCAAGGCGTTAACGCACACACACACAATTCATACATGTGTGTCCCTGCATCGTGGTTCAAACATTTGGTATAACACATTCACACATCTCATAGTATGCTCATGCATTGATCTTGTATTGATAAACATTGTAGAATTGCATGCGTTGTGACTATCTCTTTGATATGGCATGCTTGTGTGAATTTGTGTTTGTTTGTTTCCGTATTTTTGTATTTGGACTTGAATATGTTCTATTATGATGC
Source organism: Acer yangbiense (assembly GCA_008009225.1). Lineage (NCBI taxonomy): Eukaryota > Viridiplantae > Streptophyta > Magnoliopsida > Sapindales > Sapindaceae > Acer > Acer yangbiense. The sequence goes on along the minus strand of VAHF01000258.1, from coordinate 166,366 downwards.
CTTATTGAGTTCCGGTCATTTCGGTTACTCATTCATAAGGTTTCGAGTCCAAACGATGTCACTATGCTACTTTTCATTCTCATTTGTTGAGTTGACTTCATTGACATTTTCCGAGATGATTTCTCAACCATTTTTCAAAGTTGTGTAGTCATCGTCGTGCGTGAGGGAGTCACGGTTCGTAATCCAGAAACGGATTCAAAATCGAAGTTCGGATGCCCAAGATACGGGCTGAAGAACCAAAGGAGCGTGTGAGAGAGGTCTGGAGCGCGTGAGCCCACAAGGCCTGGCCGTGAGGGAGGCCGTGGGCCCCACGGCCAAGGGAGCCCTCTGCTCCCGTGAGGCCCACGCGCCCCCCATGGGAGGGTGATGTGGCATCTTCTGATTCGCTCGAAAAATCTCTCTCTCTCCTCCTTTTGAACTCATCTCCTTCCCTCCACACTTGTTAAAGATTTTTCAAGAACACTTTCGAAATTCTGCAGAAATCTTCTACATTTTCGTTTTCTTATTTTGATCATAACTTTCTCATACGAACTCGAAATCAATCGATTCAAAAGCCAAAATTGTTGGTCTTGAGAAGAGCTACAAACCCCAAGCATTTTCAGAGGGAGCTGACTTCGTCATTGTTCCCAGCAGCCTGTTCTTCATTACGAGTTCAAGGTTGTTTGTTCAACTTCTTCTCTTTCATTTCATCTTTGATCATCTCTTTGATTCTTACTATTTGATTGATGAAATATGATAAGAAAGATGTTAGATCACATGCTAGGGGTGTTTGATCATTTGTCAATTGAGTTTTAAGCTTTGTGATTTCTCTTGAACATATATGTGCTAAACTTGATTTTGTGTGAAATTGATTCTAGAAAATGAATATATGATATGTCTCATATTATTTTCTAGGTTTTATTTCATGATCTAAGAACTAGGTTTTTAGTGTGATATATTGAATATTCATACCTTGTTCTTATTGATTTACATGTTTTGATTTCTAGATAAGTTTGTGATTGTGTGTTGAAAGCATATTCTAGATTATCATTGAACATGTACATTTTGCTTGATTGATCATCTAGCTTAATTTGATTGTGTTTGCATCATTTGCATCACTTTAGATCATAGCCTTGCATTAGGTTGAAGTCTCTAGCAAAGTGAGAGTAGCTTTGTGGATAGAGCAAAGAAGTCTCTAGCAAAGTGAGAGTAGCTTTGTGGATAGAGCAAGGAAGTCATGATTAGAGTCGGGAGGACTCGGATAATCAAGCAAGGAAGTCTTGTTTAGGGTCGAGAGGATCCGGATAGGCAAGCAAGAAATCTTCCTAGAGATGTGAGCGTCTTGGATAGGAAGTTGCTTTCTAGAGGTGTAGGACACATCTCGGATAGAGAGTAGGCATAGTGGTTCACTTGCCCGAGGGTAGATTAGGAGTCGATAGCTTGAGCGGATATCATGAGTTGGTAGCTTGAGTGTGTAAATCCTTTTCGTATAGTGAATTGCTTTGCCGATGGTTGTGGTATCAACCCGTGGATGTTTCCTCTTTGAGGCTTTACCACGTAAAAATCATTGTGTCAATTTTGCTTTACTTTTTCTTTGTCTTCCATATCTTTCATTGATTGCATATCTTGTAAATTGATTAACTCTTGTATAAGTGAGATCAATTAATTTGTTAAAAATAATCAAGTGTGCATTTTCTTTGTTGTATTCCGCATTATTTTTAATATTGGAAGAATTTGGAGCCTATACCTATTCACCCCCCCTCTAGGTATATTTTGCACTACTTAAGGGAAATTTCAACATGATAGCTTACCTGGACATTGCAAAGAAACTGCTCAGAAAATTCAAGATATACAAGATCTTTCAGATCCCTCTGGAAGAAAATGAGAAAGCAAACGCTTTGTCCAAATTAGCCTCGGCCACCACGAGTATCAGGTCCAAAGCGATACCAGTGGCGCACCTGGACAGGCCTAGTACGGCAGAATCTGAGGAAGTCATGGTGTTGGAGATCCGACCAGTTCAAGGCGACTAGACCACACAGCTCAGAAAGTATTTGGAGAAAAATATTTTACCCGAGGATGCTGTGGAAGCAAAATGCGTCAAATACCGGTCAACCCGGTACACAATTCTGAGAGGTGAATTGTACAGAAGAGGGTTCTCAAAGGTGCTGCAAAGGTGCATCGCCGGCGAGGAAACCAAGAAGATCCTGAAGGATGTTCACAGTGGAGTATGCAGGAACCATACTGGAGGTAAGAGTTTGGCGCATAAGGTACTTAGGCAAGGATTCTATTGGCCGACTTTGTTTGCAGAAGCACAGCAATTCACGGAGAGCTGTGAGACATGCCAGAGAATAGCAAACGATATTCGGCAACCCCCAGAGTTGCTCAGAAACTTAACTTCACCCTGGCCTTTCGCCATGTGGGGCCTCGACCTGATAGGACCAATGCCCACTGGAACAAAGGGGGGTGTGAAGCATGCTATTGTGGAAGTAGACTACTTTACTAAATGGGTGGAAGCAGAAGCTCTCGTGCACATCACTGAGGCAAATACCACCAGCTTTGTCAGAAATAATATAATATATAGGTTTGGGATCCCGAGCATTATCATAACAGACAATGGGACCCAATTCGACAACAGCAAGTTTAGAGAATTGTGCAAAGAGTATAAAATCGCAAACTACTATACATCACCTGCTCGTCCTCAAACCAATGGCCAGACCGAAGCTGTGAACAAAGTGATCAAGCACACGCTGAAAGCAAAGTTGGAAGCAAAGAAGGGCAGTTGGGCGGACAAGCTACCAGAGGTGCTATGGGCATATCGAACAACCGTAAGGTCATCCACATGGGAGACTCCTTTTGCGTTAGCATTCGGGACGGAGGCCGTTATCCTAGCAGAAATAAGTTTTACATCACCCAGGGTACAACTATACAGCCCCGAGCACAATGTTAACATGCTACAGCAAAACTTAGATGAGCTTGAAGAAGTCAGGGATGCAGCACAAGTGCGAAACGCCGCATACCAGCAATGGGCTGCGAGGTACTATAATTCCTATGTTCGTGTGCGTAGATTCCAGCTTGGAGATTTAGTGTTAAGAAGAGTGTCCCCGAACACCAAGGACAGGTCAGCAGGATCCCTCGCCGACAAATGGGAGGGGCCGTACATCATCAAGGGAGTCGCAGGGCACGGGGCATACATGATAGCCCGACCAGGGGGTAGCCTAGTGCCTCGACCATGCAATGCACAGTACCTTAAGATTTTTTATCCCTAAGGAACTCATTCCTATGTTTGTGTTAATTCAGTTTGTTTTTTTGTTCAGTTTTAGTTTTTTAGTTTTAGCTTTTTAGTTTTAGCTTTGCATTAACTGTTTCAGATTTATTTAATTTTCTAATAAAGTTCATTTGCCAATAAAGAAGTTGTTCATTGAAGTTGACAAGTCCCATGACTTGTCTCTTTTATGACTCTCGCAATAGCACGAGGTCGGAGAGTAGTGTAATGATAAAGTGAAGTTCGTTCCGCAGGGATCGAGTAACCAATTACCAAAATTGATTAGCTTGATTGCTATTTAAACAATCATTAATGAGAAGTTCTAAAATAAACAAAATAAACTAAAGTAACCTAATTGATTTAAACTATAGCAAAATGAAGCAATGCAAAAATAAACACAAATGTGATAATATAGAGAAATATGCTAGGACTTGACTACACCTCACCCAAATGTTGACTTCCGTTTTAGACTCAATTAATCACCCATAACATGCTCATGTAATTCATAGATTCATGCACCCTAATATTAACCTACAATCTTGGTCAAGTAGAATAGATTACACCCAAAATCATACCCAAGCCTATCTTTCGATTACCCGGAATATATGAATGGGTTCATTAAGTTTGTTGGCACACTAATGAATCCTATGCGCTAGCCTAAGTGGGTATACTTTTCTAGGCATGCATAGAGAACATTTTGTCGAGCACGTGGCGTGCATCTCCGGTCGGTACATAACACACCACAAAAGAACAATCAATAGGAGATCAATCTATTAATATAAACACTAAGCATACCAAAACATCCATACAAACTACAAGTTGCACATAAATGAGTAAATAAGAATCAATATAAATATATAGTCATTGGGTGGGGTTTCATCAAATCCTAGCAATATATATTTAGCTCATATCACAAATAGTAGCCATACAAAAGATAATTTCAAATGAATACATAGCTAACAAAAAGAACATGAAAAAGAGAGAGATAGAAGAAACTATTTGGAGAGGCTCCTTCTTCTTCCAAGCTCCTTCAACTCTAATCTGCCCAAAAGATTAATAGATGGAAGTGATGGTAGGTGGAGTGGTTAGTGTGTTTTTGAGGTTAGGAAAGGAGGGATCTTTGTGGATTTCAAAGGATGGAAGTGGTGATGTAATGAAAAGGATAAAAATGTGTTCTTGGTTCAATTTGGGAGAAGTTCTTGGTAAGACTTCAGAAAAAGGACTGTAGAATATATAGGGGAGCAAATTAGGGCAAGGGCAAGAGAGTAAAATCCACGAAGAAAAGCACTTTCTGGGCGAAGGGCGAGCTCGGGGTGAGCTTGGTGAGCTCGCCCTGGGGTCGCCTAAGAAGGCGAGCATTTCTGGACCCGAGAGGATAGCGAGCTCGGGGCGATCTGCTTGGGCTTGCCTTGGCTTGTGATGCTGAATCCCGAGAGCTTAGCGAGCTTGGGGCGAACTTGGGCTGAGACTGAGAGCATAGCGACCTCGAGGCGAGCTGCCTGAGGTCGCCTGAATTGATGATAAGCTGATCCTAGCCTGAGAGCATAGCGACCTCGAGGCGAGCTGCCTGAGGTCGCCTTGGGGTCGCCTAAAATGAGGAAATTCTGCTTCTTGCTTCTTTTTAGCTCCTTTTCCAGTGAAAGATTGATAGAACATATTGCCCCTGCACAACTCATTTAAAGCGTTAGAACCACGGCTTTTACTCGAGAAACGGACACAAAATGATATGAAATTGGGGCTACACTATGTGTAGAACTAAAGCAATCATCCCATGATCAAAGATATTCCATGGCCTATGAACAACAACAGCAGCCACTTAAAAGTTGGTTAAACAAACGCCAAAAAAGAAAAATTCGGGCGCTACGAAGCCGCGAGAGAGCGGACAAGTAGTGCTCGAAAGGCAAAGAAGCTGAAATAGCACGCCCGCCTAGTTAAGATAGTGCAAACGCACTTCTTGGCAAAAAGGCAAAACCGAGGCACCGGGATAACTGGAAAATTGCTCGGAGCACCGCCAGAAAGGCTAGTGAGATGCGCAGCTGTGTTGGCCGGTACATAGTACCCCGACGATTCGGTAAAAACCTTGCATAGACAAAACTGGGAGACGTCCTAGGTGACTTGTGTAAGGACCTCAGCGTATGGTCGTGGTGAGCCTCGACGTAACGTATAGGTAAAAATGGCAGGCCAAATTAATTGCCAGTTAAATAAGACACTCGGCCAAGATCAATTAGTCGCCAGTTAAATAAGATACTCGGCCAAATTAATTACCAGTTAAATAAGACACTCAGCCAAGATCAATTAGTCGCCAGTTAAATAAGATACTCGGCTAAACTAGCTAGCGACCAGGTAACAGTACTCGGAAATTAAAGAGCAGAACGGTAAGAATGAAAATTCATATATGAAAGGTTAATACATCATTACAAAAAAAAATACAGAAGAAAAAATCAAGTAGATGGCGCTGGGGGTTGTGAGCTGCTCCCACCGACACTCGGGTCAGGCTCCATCACGTACTCGTTGAGGAGGCTATCATCAGAGGGCCACACAATCACATCTTCTTCGTCATCCATCCAGGCGCTATAGTCCATCCCGGGGACAGGACCAACATTAGGATTCTCACCATCGATCCCCCATTTCTGACAAGCGTGAAAGGTAGAGAAGGAATCGAGGGTGGGAATCTCCAGATACATGGGATGTGTCATCTTACCTTTGCTTCGGCAATATGCTCGCCACTCTTTCATCTGGATCCGAAGAGACTCCAGAGACGTATCCACATGTTTTTTGATCGAATGACTCCAGTTGGCCCTGGCCCGGTCGGTCGCCCTATTCTTCATCTTGAAGAATTCTCCAACCGAGACCATTCCCCATTGGAACTCCCTGAGAAGCAAAGCGTCATAGGCTGGAGATCTTTTGAAGTGGTCGACCCCCTGTATTTCTAACTCCAGCCTAGCTTCATTCGACAGAGATTTGATTGTCGAGGCCTAACGCTCCGAGTCTTCTATTAGGCGTTCGTAAGAGGTTTTTGTGTCCTCAGCGGTCTGGTCGGCCTGGAGCAAAGCATCTTGAGTGGAGGATAACTGATCTTGCAGGGTTTTGGCCTTCTCGGCAGGAAAAGATGCTTTCTGCTCAGCCTCCATTTGACGTGCCAAGCATTGATCCAGGAGCACCTGACTTGATCTAGCCCCCTCTTGACAAGCTAACTCAGCCCGAGAGCGATGATCCTCACTCTCTTTCAGTTGGGCTTCTAGCCGCCTTATTCTTTCTGCCTGAGCTTCACCAGCCTGGCAAGCCCCGGACATCTCAGCCACCATCTGCAGCAAATCAACAACAAATACAAAATTATGCATAAAAAAAAAAAAAAAAAAAAAAAAACAAGAGAAGAAAAATACAAAATTATGCATATAACCAAGGCGTTACTCATGTAGGAAGCACTGTTGAAGAAGTTGCAGAGCCGGTCGGATACGGTTCTAGCCATGAGGTGACTCCAATGATCCTCCCCAATGTAGGCTCAGCTTGAGGCCATGGCCCTCAGCATGGTCTCGGGGGCAGGATCATCTGTTTGGGTTGAGGGGCCCAAACCACCAACGCTAGTTTCAGGGAGCCCGACAGACGAGGCCACCCGAGGAGAGCTAGCGGAGCCGCTAACACTGCCCTTGATCTGGTCCCGTAGAGGGGTCATACTCACGTTTTTCCTAACTCCTCCTCCCCCCTCATCACTTGAAGATGAATCAACATATGCAACTACTCGGGGGATCTTGGGGGTAGGGCGACCAGGAGAAAACAAGGCTTTTCTCTTTCCAGATTGCCTCCCGTGAGAATTCAAGTCAACCGCAGGATCTTCAGAATCTAGATCGGGATGCCTCGTTTCAACACCGCTACCCCCGGGAGGAGTAGGAATTGGCTCGGCAGGAGTCGGAATCTCCAGAGCCATCACGCCCAAATATTCCCCAGCTGCTTCAGCACCCTGGAATGTAGCACTTGGCATGTTTGCAGCAGAGTAGGGAGAATTAATCCCACGAGAGAAAGCCACTGGCTCAGACTCAGAGGGGTGCCCAGCTTTCTCTTTCCCCTTAGAAGAAGAAGGACCTGCTGAATATGCGGTCATTTCTTGACCATGGGTCTCCTCGGGCACATAATCGGGTACTCCCTCCTCATCATCTCCCCCGGGAGGATTCTCGAGAGCACTCTCATCAGAGTCATCTTCGGGAGGGGCTATCCCAGCATCACGCTGGCAAAGAGCCGCTTTTCGACTCACCTCCACGATGCCTTTCATCCGGTGTGCCTGAGCATTGCAGACTATGTCTACATCGAACATTTATAAAAAAAAAAAAAAAAATGGGTCGTTTCTCCGAGTCAGTAGACTGATTTAAGAACAAGAATGCAAGAGTAACCAGGAAAAGCTTATTAAAAACTTACGGCATTTGCGGCATGTAAAAACCTGGGGAAAAAGGTGAGCTTTAATCATTTTCCCCTCATTGAAGAGATAAGGTCTGCCCCTCTTCTCTAAAGGGCGGACGGCCGGCCGCCCGAGCCAAAGTCTTTAGTTCCTCGTCAGTAAAGGCATAAGTCATATGGTTCCATTGGGGCGAACAAAAGTACCGAGGAACCCTGCAAGTCATCCGAGTACCATCAAGATTAAAACTAATTGATTGGCCCCAGCGTTTACCCACGAAGAACCAGCTGTTTTTCCAAAATTTGTTTGAAGTGGGGAAGCCCTAAACAAATCCCTTCATCTTCTCGTCCGTGGTCGGTTCGATTTCACCCTTAACCACCACGTCTTTTGGGATCCAGAACTCGGGCTGGTTCAATTGAAGAAAATAAACCCCAGTCTTCCCCACGGGCCTCAGCGCATAAAAGTGCCGGATTTCACGAGGTGTGGGAGGTGGCCGCTTCATCCTATGCCACATGTGCCACATGCACATCAAAATCCGGTAGCTATTCGGAGTTAGCTGTGCCAGAGCAAGCCGGGCCTCAGCCAAAAACCAGGTGATGAAAGGCTAAAGAGGAAGAGTAACACCACAAGTAAGCATTGCCCCATAAATTGCCACGTGGCCAGGTGGGGGGTTCCATGCAGCTCGACCGTCAGCAGGAATCAGCGAAATCATGTTGCTGTCCAGGTCAAACCGTCGCATATACTTTTTTATCTCTTCAGGGCCAACCACGTTCGGCTCGATGTCATAGGCACATATCCGCTCGGGAGAGAAAGGAATGCGAGCGGCCCTATGCTCCTCTTCAATATCATTCTCAACCACCCTCTGGGTCCTGACTCGTTTCTCCAGGGAGTGAGAATCCTTGTAAATTTTGCGATTACTCATCCTCTTCCCCGTTCGTCTCCACGGCCGAGTATCTACGCAAACGGAAGCAGAAGAATCTGACCGAGCTTCAGGCTGATAAGAGTCAGGCTGCGATGAATTCGAAGAAATGGAGGGAATTTCTGAAACAGGGGGAACTTCAGAAGTAACAGGCCCTTCACGAAAAATCCCCGAAACGTCGACGTCAAAATATTGAGGTTGATCAGGGAGAAGATCACCTAGCAACCTGTGGACAACCGTGGTAGTAAAAGCATCACCTTGTTCAATAGCAATCATACCAACAGTAAAAAGACGATGCCTAGCAGCAGGATCCATAAAGAACTAACCTTGGATGCACCAGAAAACCGGAGGTAACACGAACTGTAGAGGAAATCTTCAGAGGTGGAGGAATGGTCTTCAAGAAAAGATCTGGAGTTTGAAGTTGAGGATCTTGGCAGGACTGAGAAACGAGCTTCTTATTCCAAAAAACCCAAAGAAAAATAACAAATGTAGGCGAACTTCTATCAGGAAAAGAAAAGAAAAATGGCAGGAGATTGTTGCAGAGAAATGAGGATTTTCCCCACGAAGTGTCAAGCTAATGTATATATAGGCGGTACCGGTTTCAAAATAAATCGAAACCCTAGAAAGGGTAGGTGAAGAAGCGGGAAGACAGAGTAGCGGGGGAAGGGACGTGGGCTGCGCACGAACGAACAGAAGGGTCGTGTCCCATAAATGCCTCTTACCACAACCAAGCAAAAGGAGATAGGTGGCAAGCAGAGAGAGCCTTGAGCCTTCAAGAAGTCAATATGTCGCCATCAAAAGATTTCTGAATAATGGGTGGATCAAGCATGAGCGGACATAATTGAGACACGTCATTAATACTTCGAATCAAACAACGATACTGAAAACCAACATTAATATGGAAAACGACAAATGAAAACAAGTCGTAAGAAACGAGGCAAACAGGGGTTAAATATTTGTCCCGAGCCAGCAGTATTCGGCTCAAATATTTAAGGGGGTATTGTTATAGGTAAAAATCATCGTAAAGGACACGTTATCCCCACAAAGAAGCCACGTAAGTAGGAAACAGGAAAAGTCAGCTCGAGAGGGGGAAATCCCCCAAGTGACCCACTCGGCTGAAACCAAAGAGACCCGATCACAAACAAAGAGAACCAGCTCGGGTAACATCATCTACTCAGGCGTACTCGGGCGTACTCGGGAATCAACTAGAGATGGTTACGGAAACTCACTTTCTAAAAGCGTAAGGAAACGATCAGCAGTGAGCACCTCCATAAAACGTAGCAGTACAACCCTTCAGAGTTTAACAAGGAAACAAGCAGGTCTCCCACGAATAAAGGAGAAAGAATCCTGCCCAGAATTGGACTCAGCCAAAACAGGAAACATGTCACGCCCAAGAAGGAAACAGAATCCGACTAGGACTAGGCAACCGCTTAAGACTTAGGCGCCACGACACTAAACCCTAGCGGTACCTCAAACCCTAGGAATAGCATGTATAAATATCCTTTGTAATGCATAAGGGAGAGAGAGATTTTTTTTAGCATAAGAGTGACCAGAGCGTATTTTTGGCAAGAGATTTTTTTAGCATAAGAGGGGTATAGTTTGTATATCTGCCCTGGAACCTCTACCGCGGCTGATCGGTTTTTGGGTCATATGCTCGACGTCCATCCCGCGCCTTATTCTTCTGTTTGTCACCTTTGGTATCGGGCGCCTTTGCTTGGTCTTTGGTTTTAGATCCTTCTGGGAGACCGCCATGCACGAAGTAACCTCCTGTGGCAATTTCTTCCTCCTCAGCCAGGGCGTAACCCCCGGCCATGTCCATCATATCGGCATAATTGGTTAGTCTGGCTCTTCAGAGGTCAAATGACAATTGGCCGTTCTGAAGGTTGTTGATGAACGCGGCAATTATGGCTTCATCATTTGCACTCCCAATCTCGGACACTTCCTGACCGAACCTCCCCAAATATTTCTTCAGTGACTCGTCTTTCCCCTGTTTTAGCTGGGACAAGTGGGCCACCGACTTCTTCCTATGTACATTACCAAGGAATTGCCTTGAGAAGGCTTTACTCAGCTCGCTGAAATTGCCTATACTCGCTGCTGGTAACCTGCCGAACCACCTGCAGCCTAAATCCAAACACATCAAGGCGTCATTGTAGACATACTGGGCCATGGCACTCTTATACCTTCTAACGTGCTCCTTCGGATCAGTGTCTTTTTTGAATTGCTCTAAGTGAGGCATCCTAAATCTCTTCGGGAAGGGTGTCCTCAGGACTTCGTTGGTGAAAGGGCTTCCGGACTCGTCGTCCGACAATTCATTACGCCCGTATCGCCTGACTAAAGCATCCATCTGTCGACGGTTTTTCTAAACTTCCCGGGTCAAACTCTGTATAAGTATGTCCCTGTCTCCTTCCGGTTCTCCCATCGCATTGAAATTCTGACTTACGGTTAGCTTTTGACCCTTTTCCTCTGGATTCGACTCTCTGTGTCCTCGGTGTAGGCCATGCAGCCGAACTGTGCCCCTTTGGCGCTTACGTTGATAACTCTGCTCACTCTCTCCTGAGGATGATGATCGGGCTCTCCGATGGGTACGTCTCCTGGGGCGATCTCAATCCCTGGCCATCCGATCCTGATCATGCCTTATGTCAGAATCATTCTCCTCTCTATGCTCCCTGCTATCCCTGGCTAACCTTTTAGACAAAATTGCTAGCCTGTCTGTAGGACCTCGGCCCACCTCTACGGGTGCATCCGGCGTTGGTACCACCATCGTGGAATGCAATCTTGTTGCATGCTGATTTGGGGCGAAAAGGTTGTGAGGTGACATCAAACCCTCCGTGGTGGAAAGGTCAACTCCCTGCCTTGCTGCGTCCGATATGAGTTGCTGAAGAGAAGCCCGGAATATTTGCACAATTTCTTCATTAGTTGGGGGGAAGCGCTGGAGGCCAGCCAGGGCAGTTGATTGATCTGCCGTTGCATCCACAGTGTTGGGAGTGGCGTCATCCTCCAATTCTTTAGTAGATAATCCGTGATTGTACCTGGAATCGCTACCATCTCCTTCGCCGGCCATTGCCTCACAAGTGCTTTGATCCGCCCCTCCTTCTAGCGCCAATTGTTGACGGTGATTTTTCGTCAACACTCAATCGATGATTTGAGATCACGTTTGTGGGTGATAATAGGTGAATCTTAATACCGTAAAATAATAAGCAAGAGATACGTGGTAAAACTCCGATGACCGGAGAAACGTCCACAGGTTGTTGCCTAAGCAACGAAGCCAAAATTCACTATGAAAGAATATTACAAAAAATACGCTCTGGTCACTCTTATGCTAAAAAAATCTCTCTCCCTTATGCGTTACAAAAGGGTATTTATACATGCTGTTCCTAGGGTTTGAGGTACCGCTAGGGTTTAGTGTCGTGGCGCCTAAGTCTTAAGCGGTTGCCTAGTCCTAGTCGGATTCTGTTTCCTTCTTGGGGGTGACATATTTCCTTTTTTGGCTGAGTCCAATTCTGGGCAGGATTCTTTCTCTTTTATTCGCGGGAGACCTGCTTGTTTCCTTGTTAAACTCTGAAGGGTTGTACTGCTACGTTTTGTGGAGGTGCTCACTGCTGATCCTTTCCTTGCGCTTTTAGGAAGTGAGTTTCCGTAACCATCTCTAGTTGATTCCCGAGTACGCCCGAGTAGATGATGTTGCCCGAGCTGGTTCTCTTTGGTTTCAGCCGAGTGGGTCACTTGGGGGATTTCCCCCTCTCGAGCTGACTTTTCCTGTTTCCTGCTTACGTGGCTTCTTTGTGGGGATGACGTGTCCTTTACGACGATTTTTACCTATAACAAATGGAAAACCCACTTCACAGTTTGGGGTAGAGAGGGGCTTGAGACAAGGAGATCCCCTATCTCCGTTCCTTTTCTGGAATCCATTATTGTCCAAGATAGAGAAGCGTTTAGCTCCTTGGAAGAGGAGATTTTTGTCTAAAGGTGGGCAGTTAGTTTTGATCAAATCTGTGATTTCCAGTATTCCTACGTATTTTCTTTCGGTGTTTAAGATTCCGGTGGGAGTAGCCCGTAAGACTGAGAAGCTTCAATGTAGTTTTTTATGGGGTGATGGGATGCAAAAAAAGAAGGTCCATGTTGTGAGCTGGGATGAGGTTTGTAAAGGTAAGAAGCATGGAGGTCTAGGCATTAGTAAGATTCTCGACAAGAATAAAGCTATGCTCGCTAAGTGTATTTGGAGATTCGGTCGGGAAAGTCTTCTGTTGTTGGGGTGTTCTTCTGCTGTTTGGTTCTGTGGTGCCGTTGCTGTTGCTGTTGTTTTGTGGGGGAGTTTTTTTTTCTTTAGCTTCCTTGTCAAATTTCAGCGACAGAGGTTGGGTTTGTCTCCTCTGTCGCAGTTTTTTGATGTTTGCTGGCTTGTGCCTGTGTTTGCTGGTCTTTTGACCCCTTGAATATATTTTGCTTTTAAAAAAAAAGCTTGTAACAACTTTACCCTAACATGTAACAATTCAATTTATATGGGTAACAAAATATATATGTTTTGTAACAACTTTCACGTAGAAAGTTATAAATAAAATGTTTGTGGTAACAATTTCACATTGGTGTGATGTGTAACGATAAAGTTGTAGGTTGTAACAATATTGTCGTATCATATAACAACTCATTTTATATGGGTAACAAAATATTCGTACTATGTAACAAGTTTTACATGAAACTTTGTAATTAAGATATACGTAGTAACGATTTAATGTTGTAACGAATTTGACATTATGTGTAACAATAAAGCTTTAGCTACTAACAACTTTCTCGTAACATATAACAACTCGATTTATATGTGTATCAAAATATATGTGTTTTGTAGCATGTTTCACATTGAAAGTTATAATTAAAATGTTTGTGGTAACAATTTCATGTTGATTTGATATGTAACTGACCACTCCAAAATGAGCACCCGCAATAGCACCTGGCCATGAGTATAGTACAATGATAAATAAGATTCATTCCACAGGAATTGATGAATTGATTACTACAATTGATTGATTAAACTACTATTTAGAAAGGCAAAGATTTGGTGTTTCGATTATACTACTCCAATTTAAACTAAATGAGGCTACAACTACAAGCAATAACTAAATTGATCAAGGCAAGCAAACAAAATTCCCACATGGCCCGGAGGCTCATGTATTACAACAAAATTCTGAAAGATGTTTTGAAAGATTTAATTTAGACAATATAAAAGGGTGTTATATAAAAACATATAGCACTTGGTAGCTAGAAGAGAATAGGTTGCAAGAGTCGTGTTATTCTATTTGGAGGCTGCTTGAAATTATAATTTTGACACAACAATTAATTATGGTACAATACATTTTGCCATAAAAGAAATGCAAAATTATTTTCTATACTAGAATTTAAGCAAGAATGAAAAATAAAAACATATGAAAAATCATGCATAGATTGTTCTACTTCAATTATCTGGCTGTGGGAGAAAAATCAGACTCCACGTTAACGGTAACCATTCTTCTGGGACCTTTAGTTTTATTTTTGTGGCCTTTGTCAATTCGAGCGATTTCTATGGCCAAACAGTCATTCAATTCTGTCACAACCTCGGTCATGGTTGGCCTTTCCGAGGAAGAGTGCAATTCACAAGCCAGTGCTAGTTCCACAACTTTCAAGGCAGAATAGTTGTCGAAATCGCCTGTTAAACTTGGATCAACTATATTTCTGATGTCTCCTTCTGCAAGCATGGAACTAACCCACTGACTTACGTGAACATTTTCATCAGGACCTTTTATGATCACTGGTCGACTTGTTATTATCTCTAACAGAACAACTCCAAAGCTGTAAACATCACTTTTTTTGTTTAACCAATTTGATATATAGTACCTGCAAGCCAAGATAGGAATTCAATGGTCTCATGATGAAAGAGGTACTGCACAATCTAGAAGTAAAGTCAAACAAAAGTTCTAGTTACTTCTAGTTTTGGTTCTTACTTAGTGTTAGGGAATTAACTAAAGTCAATTAAAATAATTTAGTAGAATGATAGCTAAGCTACAAGAAACTTCAATCAATTTCCATTGTAAAATTGACTGAAAAAAAATTACAAGTTGTAAAACAGAGTGTTCAATAACAGTGCAGCTGTAAAGGAGATAATAAGCTCCTTGTTTCTAAAATCTTTTCTCTACCAAATTCTAGTCTAAATGTGTTTAGTTTTTGCTTTAGCTATCTCCGAATCCTAGCTAACATCTCATATATACCTATTGTAACATCTCGCAAACTATCTGTTGATAAAATATCAAAAATGCAAACAAGTGCTTACTCAGGATCAAGGTAGCCAGGAGTGCCAGCAACAACTGTGGATATATGAGCACCACTTTCAGTTTGAAATATTCGAGACAGGCAGAAATCAACAATCTTGGCTTGTAGTTTTTCATTCAATAAGATGTTGGAAGACTTGACATCTCTATGGACTATAGATGGCTTACAACCATTGTGTAGATACTCCAATCCTGCATGCATTACAAATTTTAACAAAATACCACTACAAGAAAATTTGACATTTACGAGCTTTGAAAAATGCCGCAAAACCCCTTTTACGGCATTTAGTAAAATGTCATTACGAAGGGGGTCGCAAAAGACAATCAATCTATTATAACATGTCACTAATGCCGCAAAAAATGCTGCAAAAAAATCATTTTGGGGCAACAAAGAAATGATGCTTACAATGCATTTTGGAGCAGCCCAAAAATGCCATAAAAGACTTATGTTGGGGCAGTCAAAAAATGCCGTATAAAAAGATGTTTAGTGGCCAAAAAATGCCGTTAAAAAGGAGTTTTGAGGCAAAAAAAAGCCCCAAATGTAGAAACCATTACATATGAAATAGATAATTAAATTGAACAAAAATAGAGAAGGCAAATAAAATATCCAAATAAAAATGTTGTTAACATTAAATGAATATCATTTTACATTGCTTACTACTTACTATACAACATTTGCACCTGACACAGGTTACTGCTTGATATATCAGTAAATTCAAGCAACTCAACAAGAGGTGGAATCCCACCTTCCATTCTGCTTATCCGGTCTACATATCCATGAGATAAATATGCCACTAAACACTATAAACCAAAATTGAAATTAAAAACTAGAGATATTAGCAAACCTGACACAGGTTTTAATGCTGCTATTCTCATGAGCAAGGTTGGCGATAGCATCGGCTGCTCTTCTAATGACACTATAGACCAGTGTTTTAAAATTCGCACCGAGGCGGTCCGCCTCGGGCCGCCTCGACCGCCTCATTGTTAAAATCGCACTGAGGCGACCGCACCACTGGAATTACATGAAAAATCCGCCTCGGCCGAATGAGGCGGCCGCCTCATATCCGCCTCGCCTCGCCTCTGTAGAGGCGACTGTTATGCGGTTAAATATTTTTTTTTTTTTTTTTTTTTTTCTGGGTTAAACGAAACTCATTTGTTGGGTTATGGGAATATGTTGGGTTGTGTGTGTAGTGGAATGATGGGTTGTACTTGTAAGTGATGGGAGTGTTGACTTATTTAGGTGTATTATTAATTTATAATTGGTGTGTTAGTGGGTGTGAGCTGTGAGTGGTGGGTTTTATTATTGTTTATTGTGAGTGGTGAGAGGAGTTAGTTTTCTTTATATATGTTGTAAACCGATCTCATTAATATCTCAATATAATCAATATATTTCATTTCTCTTTTCTCTCCTCTCACTCTCAAATTCAAGTCATCTCTCCTTCCTATAATCTCCTCCAATATTCAGGATACGTAAAAATTGAATTTGAAAACTTGATGGTCAAAATTTTTTGTAATATATAACACTAGGTACTCAAGTTAGTTAATGTAGTTGCTTCCCTATTTCCATAACAATGTTGTGTGTTTTTAATGAATCATTGGCTGTAACACAGCAAGCTAACAATGTGATATGCAGTGGCATCACACTTGTTAAAACACTTTTTGATCCCCATTTCAGGCCACTAGAATTTGAAACAACTAATAGTCTATTTCACTATTTGTCATTAGGATGACGGTTTTCTTTTGTAATGTTTAATTTTGTTCAGAATATTTATGTTGGAATTGTTGAATGACTATTTATTGAATATGATGGAACATTTTCTACTTTATTAATTTTTTTAAATTTCTTTTTAATTTTTTTTTCCATTTTTCGACTGAGGCTACCGCCTCGATCGCCTCGAGGCTACCGCCTCGCCTCATGAAGGGGTCATCGCCTCGCCTCGCCTTTCGCCTTTTAAAACATTGCTATAGACAGCACGAGCACCATTTCCATCCTCGTGCCTCTTCAGCAAATTCACAAGATGCAACAAGGCCCCATTATCGACTATAAGTTGCTGATGCTCTGGCTGTCACCAGCAATGTAAGATTCAAGTTATGAGAAATATGAGAAATATGAGAAATGTAAGATTCAAGCTTACAAGGATGACAAAAACCTTCCATTCCCCCAATGAAACAACATGTAAGATTCAAGTTATGAGAAATATGAATGAAACAAAAGTGATTGATCAAGAAAGCTGTTTTCAGTTTTCACATACCATGATGATATATCCACGCCGCTCCTTTGCTTCCGCAATGTGCCTGCAACAGAAATTATTGGTCAACTATAAAATCTAACAACACTTACAACTTGTTATAATATATTGAGTTTATGCACCATAACATGTTAATTTTCCTAAACTTGAGAAATTCCAGAATACTTGAATGGTGCACTATATCTACATTTCAGATCGTTTTTCTAACTTTAAATACAACTTACTTCTTTAACATGAACAACATGGTCTCCCTTGTATGTTAACAAACTGATTTTGTATCTTTCACCATTTGATTTCCTTGATTGCGAAGAATATATTCCTTCAGCGGGTATAATAAAAGGTCGAAAGTACGACAAGAATATCTCTGTTTCTTGGCCCAGAACTTCCCTATATTGCACAGCACAGGAGCCAAAAGCTGCATCTAATTCAAGTGCTTTATCTGATGCCAATGCAGAGTCCACCTGCCAATACAGTAAGCAACCTCAAAAAACTTGAAACAATAAGATATCAAATGTCAAATCCATTTGACCCAAATTTCATGCCAAATAACTCTCTACATGGAAACCAAAACCACCCCATTAGATTAGATCAAAAAAATACCTTGTTAGCTTCATTTCCTAGCCAATAATGTATGTCACGCTGAGGAGGGCCACTTTTAAGCAAAACAGTCTGTCTCACACAACAAACAATAGATGTAGTTATAACTTATAAGTGCATTTTATGAGAAACTCTAATATCTCCTGATAAGTAAAATTCAGGTCACGAATCTACAAAATCAGATGGGTTAATTGATTAATTGATTAATTGATTAATCAATATGATCATAAAAGCCATTGGATTCTATATTCCTAGTGGTTAACCAGAAAACCACTAACATCAACTCCCCCAAAAATCTCAAAAGGTTACCAGATATAACTGACAAGAAAGGATATAAAAAGATATGATAAATGTTGCTTTCATTATTTCCATTCCTCTAGTTTATAAATTCAAAGCGTGTTAAAGATGACCACCAAAATTATCAATTAACAAAGAACAGAACATTACTTATCCAAAGTATAAATAGAAGTCTTACTTGCCAACCAGAATTTTACCGACACCATTCCCCCTTTACAAGATTTTGTTAATCACTTGGAGCAAATATAATAGAGGTGACGATAAGCTTCAAATTACGAATCTAGCTCTCAATTATGTGACCAAGTAAATCAGAAAAAATGAGTTGCAATGGGAAAAATTATCCAATTAACGGAAACGATAATTGTCCAATGAAATTATGAAAGGCAAAGCAAAGAGACGGAGTGTATTGCGACAAGGCACTTACGTGACGTCACGGTCGTCGTTGGATGAGTCTTGAAGATCATCGACTTCTTCAATCTGCAATTCCTCGAACTCGAGCATTCGAATCTGCTCAATCTGGTGCCTCTCTGATTCCAGTATTCTCACGTCGTCCATTTCTGTCAGCGTCTTGTTTCTCGCTAGAGTTTTGATTCAGAGCAAATGGAGTCAAGAGCTTTTATGGTGGATTCTCCATTCTAACGTTTCCCAGCGACAAAGAGCTAAGAAGATCGACCAAAATTGAAGAATAACTGTACAAAAATGGAAGAATCAGAGATTATAGTAGTCAGAAATTAGAGAGAGAGATTGACCAAAGTAGAAATTGAAAAACTCAGAGATTGATAGAAATGTTTTATGTCTGTGAGAGAAACCAATTCGCGATTTAGGGTAGAATTGGGGAAAAAAGTTTTAAAATTATTAAGTTATACAAAAAATTAAAACAAAAAAAAAAAAAAAAGACTATTTTTTAATTTTGGGATTTTGACTTACAAGCTCCAACATTTAATAAATGCCGTAAAAGATAATGATTTTTTCCCAATTACAACATTCCTTGTAATAAATGCCGCAATTGATAACAATCATAGCATTTCTTTAAAAATGTCGAGAATTTGATATCGTAAAAGATTAAATTTCTTGTAGTGTACTTAGGACCAGTTTGGCATTGCTTCCCCAGCTGCTTTTGGGGCCAAAAGTGATTATGGACCAATGATAGGGTGTTTGGTAAAATCGTGGGGAAGTGCTTTTGACCAATTTTAGCTTCTCCCAGCTGAGTTTTTGAGAAGCTACAAATACATCTTTTGGAAATCAGTTTCTGCTTTTAGATTCGCGCTACAGTGTTTTTTAATGAATCTTTCCCCAACTTTCCTATTTTGTCCTTAGCCTTTCATGACATTTACCAAAATCAACATCTTCTTCTTCAATCAACTCCACGCTGCTCATCTCCATCAACAGTCGCCATCCATCTCATCTTCTTCTTCAATCAACTCACAGTCGCCGTCCATCTCCGTTCTAATTTGAAGGCAACTGTGTGGCTAGGTTTCTTGGGCGGTTCTCGTTCGAGCCTCTAAGAGAGAATCCACTTTTCGGTCCCTCTTCTCGCACGTAATTTCTCTGATTCTCATTGATTATTCCCAATTTAAAGTAATCATGTTTTTTGTTGTTTAATTTCTATGTTTTTTTTTTGGTTTATGAGTTGTTGGTGTGATTTTAGTTTCGTTTTTATTAGAATTTTGGTGGGATTTTGTGAATTGTTGTTCTGTTGCTGGTATTTGTTAACTTGCTGTAACTTTCATTTTGCTATTATATTGATGTTTTTTTTTTCAATAATTTGTTCAATAGAGATTCATTTGCTATCGGCGATCTTCACGGTGACTTGGAGAAATCCAAGCAAGCTTTCAAGATGGCTGATCTCATCGACGACTCCGATCGATGGGTTGGTGGCTCCTCTACCGTCGTTCAAATCGGTGACGTACTTGATCGAGGCGATGATGAGATAAAGATCCTTTATTTTTTGGAGAAATTGAAGCGCGAGGCTCAAAATACTGGAGGTAAACTCATTACTATGAATGGGAATCATGAAATAATGAAATATAGAAGCTGATTTTAGATATGTTACACGAAATGGCTGGAAAGAGTTTGAAAATTGGGCTAATTGGTTTTCTATTGGTAGTCAAATCAAAAGTTTAGGTGTTGGTTTGGAAAAGCCTAGTGATATTTTTCCACAAGAATATCAACATGCTACCGGAGCCAGGATTGCTGCTTTGCGACCCGATGGTCCAATTGCTAGGCGATTTTTATCTCAAAATGTCACTGTTTTAGGTATAGGTGATTCGGTTTTTGTTCATGGAGGGTTGTTGAAGTACCACATGATTACGGATTCGATAGGATTAATGAAGAAGTGAGAGATTGGATTAATGGGTTGATGGGGAAGTTTGCGCCCGCTCCACCTTATTGTAGAGGGAGGAATTCATTGATTTGGTTGAGGAAGTATTCGAATGAGTTGGCCAAGGATTGCTATTGTTCAGCTCTTGAACATGTTCTTGCTATGATTATGGGTCATACTATTCAGGAGGTTGGGATTAATGGCATCTGTGATGATAGAGCGATAAGGATTGATGTGGGTATGTCAAAGGGGTGCATTAATGGGTTGCCTGAGGTCTTGGAGATTAATGGCAATTCGGGGTTGCGGATTTTGACTTCGAACCCATTGTATCAGAACAAAAGCAAAGCATATTTGGATGCTGATAACAAGGAAGAGCTTGCTTACATGTTCCCACAATATGCTGCAAAGCAAGTGGAAGTGAAGGCTTAAGAGTTTGACCTTCTAAGCTTTCTTGAATCTTGTTTTGTTGTACTCTGTCTAATCAATACAAAGATTGCTGAACACATTGTCAGTTTTGAGTTCATGTGTTTTATAGTTCTGGAAGGTTTTCATTGGATTATTACTTTTAAGCCCATCTTTTTCCTTTAAAGGAATTCCATAGCATAATACACAACTGAAATTAACTTATTAAGCACATGTAAGCCAATAGATTATTCTTTATGAATTATTTTGTACTTTCTGCAATTTGACTTATATTGTTGTGTTCTTTCGCACTTGCATTTGAACTACAGTATATGGTTAGTGTGTCCATTGGTCTCTATTTCTGTTTATCTTGACATATCAACTAGAGCAATTCTAATATCTACAGCTATAGAATGTTCCTTGCTTCAAGCTATTCTCATGAGTAATAAGCTATTCTCATTAGAATGTTACAGCTTTGTAATCATGATTTGAAACATTTGTTTTACCTTTTCATTCTATTTTGCTCACTATCCTGATATTACTTATTTGGTTTAGTGAGGGTGAAGTTTTTCGAGTCTTATGACCTCATGGATAGAAATTTAAAATTTTGCTTGAATGCATCAATGGATAGAATTTTTGCTGCACTTTTATGCAGTTTTTGAAGTCCTGTAATCTAAAAGGTGTGTTTTAGTATTGCAACAAATGGTTTTTCAATGGAGGACATATTAAAAATTAAAAATTAAATTTTTAGTCATATAAATATCGAAAAATAATATTGATAATTATATTTTGCAGAAAAGGAGAAATAATAATAATAATTATTATTATTTTAGTTTCAAATATTAACTTTCATTTTCAATTATAAATTCAGGTGCAGTTCATCAGAGAATTATAGTGGACAAGTTTCATTAAAATTGTGTCCTTTTAGTAATTTTACACAGTCACAGCACATTTCACTTCCAGTTTACCAAACACATTGAAATTGCTTTTGGTTCTCACAGTACTTTTAAAAATCAGTTTACCAAACACTCAGCTGATTCTCTCCACAGCAAATCCAAAAGCAATTCTCTCAACAGCAAATCTAAAAGCAATTCCCCAAACAGCACAGCAATGCCAAACTGGGCCTTACACACGTACTTATACCGATGATGTTTTCTACGATCATTTATAACACAAACCTTGTGCTGCATCTACCGCTATTCACATTCTGTCTTCCCAACTCAAGATATATGCATTTTTACCTGAATCCATGAAAAATGTTAGTGCAACGTAACTCTCTATCTGTTCTAGTGTAATTTAAATTAAAATTAACTCATATATATTAGTAGTAATTTAAATCAAGTGACCTGACAAATATTCTTTCAAGGTTCCATTAGACATGTACTCATAGATAAGCCCCATATTAGTGTCTTCAATGCAATAATATCCAACAAGGCTGGTCAAGTTTGGATGATGAACTCTCATAAGAAGCTTAACCTGGAATCAATTAAAGCCGCATATGTTTAATCACAAGAAATATGAATTCCATCAACATTTTTCATTCAATTAGTATTTTATCTGCATACCTCTGCATAGAATTCCTTGTATCCTTGGTCAGATGACGAAGAAAGCATCTTCACAGCGACTTGTATGTCATCCATCCAGCCATGATAAACTGGTCCAAATCCTCCTTTCCCAAGAACTCTCTCGAAGATTTTGGTAATTCTCACAATATCAGAATATGTAAATTGGCGATTGTTGGCAGCAAATGAATAATTGTTCATATTTTCTA
This sequence comes from Acer yangbiense, assembly GCA_008009225.1. Classification (NCBI taxonomy): domain Eukaryota; kingdom Viridiplantae; phylum Streptophyta; class Magnoliopsida; order Sapindales; family Sapindaceae; genus Acer; species Acer yangbiense. Next base: position 143,887 of record VAHF01000258.1, on the reverse strand, counting down.
ATTCTGATTCCACTTTATTCCTGAATCCTGACAACTAACAATGCCATCACAAGTTTGATTAGTAAATAAATATGGATTATCAAATTACAAGAAATCATGAGCATTGTGTATATTATAAGTTCTTAGTACAGTACCTTGTTTTTTTCTCCTTTTAAGAATGCAAAAAATGACCAATGCAATTAGGATTGTGGAGACTGCAGCAACTTGCACTACTACTGGGACAACAAGTTTGTTTTTCTTCTTTAATAATTTGCACGGATCGGACAAACAAATATCTGGATTTTACTCCACACTTGAATCAACACAATATTAGTAAGGCTTGAAATAATATCATTACCTCAAAAATATCATGGATCATCAACAGCCACAGAGTTCAAAATACCAAAAGAGGTTTGGACTGAAAAAGAGGATAGACTTTCACATTTGAAAGTATTTGGTTGTGTCTCTTATGTGCATATTAGTGATAATGCTAGTAATAAACTTGATGTACATTTTTTGGTTATGGTAGTGATGAATTTGGTTACAAGTTCTAGATGACCAAAACAAGAAAGTCATTAAAAGCAGAGATGTTGTTTTTAATAAAAAAAAGTCCTGTATAAAGACAGAGACACAACATAATCCACTAGTCAGGTGGAACATGAACTTGTTTACTTTGAGCCCGATGATGTCCCAGATAATGTCATTGATAAAATAGGTCAAAATCCTCAGGTGGAGGAAATTACAGGATAGGTTATTGAACAGCCACAAGATTAGGTCCCTATGTTAAGGAGATCCAGTCGACCACTTGCACCAAATAGGAAATACCTGAGTTATTTGTTGCTGATAGATGGAGGAGACCCTGGATGCTATGATGAAGCATGTCGGGTAGAGGATGCGAGCAAGTGGGAGCTTGCAATGAAAGATGAGACGAAGTCTCTTATATCCAACCAGACTTGGGATTTAGTAGAGCTACTAGTGGGTAAGAAAGCTTTGCAAAACAAATGGGTGTACAGAGTCAAAGAGGAGTATGATGGCTCCAAGAGATATAAGGCAAGATTGGTGGTCAAAGGGTTCTCGTAGAAAGAAGGTATTGACTACACAGACATCTTCTCTCCGGTCGTCAAGATAACTACCATTCGGGCAGTTTTGACAATTGTAGCAGTAGAGGGTTTACATCTAGAGCAGTATGTGAAAGCAGTTTTTCTCCATGGTGATTTGGAAGAAGAAATATATATGGAACAACCAGAGGGATTCACAGAAAAGGGCAGTGAAGATCTGGTGTGTAGGTTGACCAAGAGTTTGTATGGTTTGAAACAAGTACCCGACAGTGGTACAAAAAGTTCGATGGTTTCATGCAGAGGAATGGTTACTTCAGATGCAATGTTGACCATTGTTGTTACTTTAAGAAAGTTGATTCCAATTTTATTATCTTTTTACTTTATATTGATGACATGTTAGCAGTGGGTGCAGATATAGAAGAGATCAACAAGTTGAAGAAACAGATGTCTAGTGAATTCGAGATAAAGGACTCAAGTGCAGCAAAGCAGGTACTTGGGATGAGAATTAGCAGAGACAAGCAAAAGGGTTCCTTACAGCTATCTAAGGAAAAGTATGTCGGTAAGGTTTTGCAGAGGTTCAGCATGAGTGATGCTAAACCAGTTAGTACGCCTTTAGTTAATCACTTCAAGTTGTCAAAGGAACAATGTTCAGAGACAGACGAAGAAAATGACTACATTGCTAAGGTCCCATATTCCTCAGCCATTAGAAGTCTGATGTATGCCATGGTGTGCATGAGACCAGATATTGCTCATGCAGTAGGAGCAGTGAGCAAATTTATGTCCAATCATGGTAAGCTCTTGGAGGTTGTGGCAGCTGTGTATGGAGTGGTGGGGTGTTCATGCTTGTTCTTCTCGCTCTGTGCTTGATTGGTGGAAAGGTTGGGTAGGCCTTTGCTATGATAAGAAAGCTGAGAGGGCGTGGAGGTCTCTCTTTTATGCAGTGGTTTGAACTGTTTAGGAGTCCATAAACAAGAAGGTGTTCAGAAGTGAGGAGACATATGTCTTTCAAGCGGAAGACATGGTTCGTTTTAGAGTTGCGTGGTGGTTTAAATACCTGGGTGGTGGTTTATCCGATCCGATTACTTACATTCTTCTCAATATCAAAGAACTGAAGCTTGGATCCCCCCACCGGTTGATATTTTGAAGTTTAATGTTAATGGCGCTGGGAAAGGCAATCCGGGGCTAGCGGGTATTGGAGGTGTCCTTCGTAATCATTTAGGGGAGACTCTATGTTTCTTTTTGAATTTTATTGGCTTTCAAGATGCCATCACGGCTAAAATTCTTGCTATTGCTAGAGCGTGTGATCTTTCAAAGTCTAGACCTGATTTATTGAGCTAGAGGATAGAAATTGTTAGTGATTCCAAGCTAGCGGTCTCTTGGATTAATAATGTGAATGATGCTAGTATTTTTCACGCTCATACCATTCATGACATTAGAATGTCCTTGGAAAATTCGGGCCATATTTCTATTGTTTTCTACTCTAGAGACTTCAATGTGGTGGCTGACCAATTGGCGAAAAAAGGTGCTCGGAATGGTGGGAATGTCCTTTCTTGGGGTGATGGGTGATTGGGTTCTGCTGCTTCTCCTTTCTGGGGTTTCTGGGGCTGTTGCGGCTTGGTTGGGTCATTTTGGTAGTGTATGTGCTTGTTGAAGTTGTTGTCTATTTGTTTGCTCAGTTTGGGGTCTATTTGTTGTCTCTGTTTTGGCTGTGTTTTTGCTTTGGGCGGTTTGTTGGGTGTGCCCGCCCGCCCTCCCTCCTTGGGGTTGTTCCTGCTTGGCTTTTTTTGCCTTAATGAAGTTGCTTTTCAAAAAAAAAAAAAAAAAACATTGGAAAGCAGTAAAATGGAACTGAAGTAGTTGGGGGGTACAATTGAAAAGTGTATATGCTTCAAGAAATGTGAGCTGAAAATGCAAGGCTATGTAGATGCTGATTTCGCTGGAGAGGTGGACCACATGAGGAGCACTACAGGATATGTGTTCACATTGGGGACTACAGCAGTTAGCTAAAATTCTCAATTGTAGAAGATTGTGGCTTTATCTACAACTGAGACAGAGTATGTAGTAGTGACAGAAGCAAGCAAAGAGCTTATTTGGTTACAGGGTTTGTTGGTAGAAATGGGTTTTAACTAGGTGATAAATGTGTTGCACAATAACAGTCAGAGTACAATACACTTGGCCAAGAATTCAGCATTTCATTCAAGGACCAAGCATATAGGGACTTTGTTATCACTTCATTCGATCATTGTTGGATGATGGAGTACTAACACTTGTGAAGATACAAGGTAGTAGGAACCCAGTTGACATGTTAACTAAGGTAGTCACTATAGAAAAGCTAACATGTTAACCAAGGTAGTCACTATAGAAAAAATGGAGCTGCGCGCAGCTTCAATTGGTCTTCAAGGACAATAAGTACAATAGTAACTAAATCTTATCTAAAACTTACCAATCAAACAAAAACGTTTGCTACAACACAATCAGCAAAAAGGACAATAGATACAAAGCTAACAAAGATAGCATGTAATATAGGCAGTTGTATAATATTTGTGAAGATTCAGATGTTGTAATTTGAAGTCTGCCTTTCTGTAACTACTTACACAAGCAAAATATTAAATTTAAAGGTAACTAGGCTCTGATACCAAACTGAAAAAAGAAGTGTGCAATCTATAGAGAAACTCAAACAGGCCTTTCAAGATCCCATGGTTTCCATTTAAACAAAACGAATTTTCAAATACCCCTAAAGTCTACTATTGCCTTTCCAAACAGGACTTACCCACGTAGACCACCCAAATTTTAGATAAGATTTAGTTACTATTTTACTTATTGTCTTACTATTGTACACTTATTGTCTTTAGTTATTATTGTACTTTTTAACTTTAGTAGTATTTTGCAAGAATTGCTTTCTTTTAGTAGTTTCCGTAACATGTGTTATTATAATTGAGATAATCTAGTATAAGTATTCATTGTTCAAATTGTCTTTATTTAAGTTTAGACAAGCTTTGATATTAATTCTTAATGAATAGAGAAGTACCTATAAGTCAACGAAAGGAGTGGTTCAGAGAAACTCTTAACTTAGAACAAAGAATAATAAACGTAAACAAAAGGAGACTAAAAGGAGCTAAAAGCGAAGAAGCAAAACAAGCTATCCTAGATAGAATAGAAGAAGTTAAAATTCAAGAAAATCGCTGGAAGATACATCTAGAAGCCCTGTGTAGCAAAGGAACCCTTTAATCTAGCTCAATAAAAAGCTTTAACAGAGTACTTGAATACAAAAGCTGTAACGAAAGTTGCAATAGAAAGTTTTAATGTATTTAAACTACTGCTTTCTTAATATTTACTTTTTTGGACCTTTAGATCATTTTAGTGCATATTTAAGAAGGTTAAACTTCTACGAAGCCGAATTAATTTTTAATTACTTGTTAATAAAAAATAGAGAACCATCTAGAGAAATTTTAATCTTAGAAAAATTAATATTAGCAAGAAGAAACCTCATAAGTTTAATAGAAATAAATGCCAAAAAACTTGAAATAGACACTAGAAGGATCCAACCGTATATATGAACTTTAAAAGATTAGAATATTTAGATCTCGAAATAGCAGGATTGAGAAAAACAAAGGTAAATCTACATAATAATATTAAAATTAATTGTAACATAGAGCACTTAGATAACCAGTACAAGCATATCCCACACACTAGTAATAGTCAACAAAATTTTATCGTAGACTTAATAATCAATTTAGGTCAAAGCCTAGAAGAAAATATAGACAAGACTAATAAGAATATTACTAATCTAGCAAGCTTCTTTGAAAATAGTAAAATAAATACATTAAGAAAGAATTTAGATTACGTAAAAGAATTAATAGGAGATTTTAATAATACTATAAAAAGATTTCCTAGTAAAACGGAAATATTAGAATTAACTAATTTAATAGAACAAAAAACTCCTAAACCTGTAGAATTAGAAATAAAAAGTCTAGTTACTAGCCTCAGCTTAGAAATAGAAAATATAAAGTAGACTCAGCAAGAATTAAGATCATAGATAAAAAGACTTACTGAATGAACCAATTAGAAAAAATCCTTAACGAATTAACAATAGAAGCTCCCAATAATTTACCAATAAGCATAAGTGATAAAGTTTTCAACTTAGAAAGTAATACAGTCACCCAAGGACAGTGTAATACCATAATAAAGCTATTACTTAAAGCTTTAGAGCGAATAGAAGAATTAGAAAGTAAGATTAAAATCATACATAACCAAGTAGATCCAAACCATATAGCCTGGTTAGCTAAAAGAATAGATCTAATAGAGAAAAAGCAAGACGCACAATCTTCTCCTGGCCAACCAAAAGTAGAAATTCAGGACATTTTAGGACCAAAAGTAAATCTCTTTAGCAAAAATGGAACTAGCAAGAACATCTAGCATAAAAGTACCAGTAGCCAGTAGAGTTAGAAATATCCTAAATTATAGTAATAAAGGGAAAGAAATAATAGAAAAAACAGAAGATTTAATCCAAGAAGAAGATGTCAATAAAATGCTTGAAGTAGGATTTAGGCAAGTTAGGAAAAAGAATCTATATCAAGAAGGAATATTAGATAGCTTCAAAAGCAGCTTGTATGTCTACAAAGATGAATTTACAATTGGAGTAGTTAATAAAAGAGAAGAAATTACATTAATAAGCCCTTAAAGTGCTAACGAAATAAAGAAAAATGGATACTCAGCTATACATTTAGGTGTAGTAATTATTGGAGTACTCAGCCAGACTAGAGCTGGATTAGACACTAAAGCCCATTTGTATCTTTATGATGATAGATTTAACGATCATGAACAAGCTCAGCTAGCAACCGCTGAAGTAGATCTCAGAAATAAAGTAGCCGTAGTAGGATGTCTCCCTGACATAGACATAGACATAAAAGAATTTTGTAGTAAGATAAAATTAAGCATACAAACAAAAGGTTTTAACATGGATGCAGAATATAAAAATTTAAGAATAAAACTATTTGTTTTAGGAAGATGTTATAATAAATATCATAAAAAGTTCAAGTTCATTAACAAAAGCATAGTTGAACATTTTCATAGTGAATATGTACAAATGCAAGTCCCTAAAAGACTTAATAAAAGCGAATTACAGGGATTAGAATGGAAATTACCAGAATTAAAAACCCAGTTAGTAGAATTACCAGAAAGTAGCAAAATTTATACTGATAATAAAGATCAAACGTTCCAAAGATTTAGCAATTATAAAAACCAAGGTAATATATCTATAACTGAAGATGATTCCGAAGACGAAATCAATATGTTAAGATTAGAACAAAGCATAGATAGAGTTAAAACCCTAAATACTAATAAAGAACAAATAATAGATTTAATTTTTAGTAATCCTAATAATTACCTCGACGAAGAAGTATTCGAAGAACTTTGCAATAATATAGAACTTGAAGACAAAGATGTAGATAATATTTTATTAGAAAAATTAGATTTTGAAAATCTAAGAAATGATTTAATCAATATAATATATCTAGAAGAAGAAATATTTGTAGGCGAGGAAGAAAAACCTAGAACTTTAGAAAGAGGTAGTGGAAGTGGAACAAATGTCCCGGATACAGAAGGATTTCCTAAACCCAGAATAGATGAATATTTAGAAAATAGAGGAATAAAGGATACAAAAGAACAATATAGAGATATAAAAGACACAGAAAGAGTTTATAGAGCTAAAACTAAATTAGAAAGCTGGAGAAAAGAACCAGAAGCAAAGGATATATTAATCTTAAGCCTACAAGGACATAGACCTAGTGAATGGAAGAAAATATTTAGTAAATGGGAAGGAAATTTAATTAGAAATGCTATGGAAGTATTAAATAATATAGTAGATTACAAATATAAGTTAGTTTATCTAGAAAGCACATTAGGATATAATGAAAAACAAATTTATTTAGGATGGAGAGAATACATGAAAAGGGATGATATAAAGAAAGTAGAATTAGATGAATTTGAAATAAACATAACAGTCTTAAGTTTTATAGACGCAATTAGAAAATGTGTCCTAGGATCTTCAATGGAAGAAGTAGATGATGTCCAAAAGCAGATTAGAGCTATAAGAAGTTTAGAACAACTAAAAATATGTGATTTACACTATTTTGATTACTATGTCGATATTTTTTATAAATATTGGAGTCAAATAGGAAGACCTTATGATGAAGAATTATTAATGAAGTTTGTAACAAAGTTACCTGGAAAAATAGGAGAAAAACTTTATAAAAATCTAACTGAATGGTTCAAAAGTAGAAAGGAAGAAGGATTATTTTGGCAAATTTCTTTAATACCAGCAGTAGAATTTGTTAGACAAAGGATTCGAGATTTATGTGATGAAGAAAAACTTAGACGGCAAGCACAACAACAGTTTAGTAGAATGTGTGTAGATTTGTATGAAGTACCAACATTAGGTTATGGAAAGACAAGAAAATACAAGCATAAATATGAGAGATTTAATAAAAATAAAACTAAGAAAAATAAAAAATATAAGAACGATAAGTATAACAAACCCTATAAAAGAAAATTTTATAATTATGCTAATAATAAGCAAAAAGTCCAAAAAGCTTTCAAAAAAGGTAAGAGAATTTTTAGAAAGAAAAACCATAAAGATTGTAAATGCTATTTATGTGGAAAAATAGGCCATATCAAGCCTAATTGTCCTGAAGCAAAGAATAGTAAAGTAAATACTATAGAAATAGAAGACTATTTAGAAGACCTAGAAGAAGTATTCAATACAGAAGAATTATTTGATGAGGATACAGTACTCATATTAGCAGATGAAGAATATGAAGATTACGAAGCATTAATGTTAGACGAAGAAGATGAGTCTAGTTTAGGATCAGGACCAGAAGAACAATTTGAAAACGATACATCAGGAACAGAAGATAGTATTAATATGTTAGAAGAAGTAGTTTCCTTTTTAGGAAAAAATTGCAAAGAATGCTGTAAAGAATTCTATAAAGGTTATAAAAAGGAAGACTTATATTATTGTAACAAATGCATAGAAAGAGAAGAAGTAAACCGAGCAGGAAGTGAACTCATATTAATAGATGTAGAAATTCTCTATAAATCCAAAAGAATCTGTGCTAAAGCTATGATAGATACAGGCGCAAATAAGTGTATTATACATGAGAGTTTAGCCCCAGAAGAGTTTAGAACTAAGTTAGGAACAGAAGTAGGATTAAGACAGTTTAATGGATCATTATTACAAATAACTGAATGTATAATTAATATACCAATTAGGATTAATGGAGAAGTACATAACCTACCCCAGACTTTAGTATCAAAACATGTAAGTAACTATAAGTTTATTTTAGGATTAAACTTTATATTAGGAAATAATGGAAGCATGTTAATAACGCCAAATGGTGTGAATTTCTTTAAAAAATCCACCTTTATACAACCAAAGTTAGAAACCAATAACCTTCCTTATATAAAGAAAATAAATAATATAGAAAAACCAGTAAATATAGAATATTTTGATTCTTTACTGGAAGATTCGATAGTAAATTTAGAATTAGAATCCGATCAAATTTTAAGTTATAAAGAAATAGACGAATATCTAATGGAAAGTTATACTGAAGATCTTTGTATAATCTCTAGAGTAGAGTCTAACAAAGAGAACCCAGAAGAAAAAAGTTGGCCTATAGATGTAAAAAATAAAGTAGAAGCTTTAGAAAGAACAAAAATTATTGGTGATAACCCGCAAAATGAAAACTTTACAGAAATATATAAGTTAGAAATAATAAATCCAGACATTACTATAATAACTCAAGATCTAGCCTATAGTTTAGAAGATAGGAAAGAATGCAATATGCATATTAAAGAACTCTTTGAACTAGGAGTAATACGAGAAAGCACCAGTAGACATAGAAGCCCAGCTTTTATCGTTAGTAACCATAGTGAGCAAAAAAGAGGAAAAAGTAGAATGGTCATTAATTATAAAAGATTAAATGATAATACTTTAAGAAATAGCTATAAGCTTCCCAACAAAGACGAATTAGTAAATTGTATACAAAAAGCAACATGGTTCTCCAAATTCGATTGTAAAAGCGGTTTTTGGCAAATAAAACTAGATAAAGAATCTATCCCTTGGACATCTTTTAGTTGTTCAGAAGGACATTTTGAGTGGCTTGTAATGCCATTCGGATTAAAAAATGCACCTCAAGTATTTCAAGCTAGGATGGATAGAATTTTTAAAAAGTTTTCCAGTTTTTGTATAGTCTATATCGATGATATTCTTGTTTTTAGTAATAATAGATATATTCACACAGCACATGTTCATAAAGTCCTTGATTTATCTAAAGTTAATAATATTATACTTTCTAAAAAGAAAGTCGAATTATATAAAAACAAAATTGATTTCTTAGGACTAAAAATAGATAAAGGAAAAATAGAACTCCAACCACACATAACCACTAAAATATTGAATTTCCCTGATAAAATAGAAGAGACCAAAGAACTACAAAAGTTTTTAGGCTTATTAAATTATGGTAGAAAGTTTATACCTAATCTAAGCATCTTAGTCAGGCCACTTTACAATAAACTTAGCAAGAATGGTCAAAGATATTTTAATAATGAAGACGTAAAATTAATCCGAAAAATAAAAGAAATAGTAAACAATTTAGGACCAATAGCTCTCCCAATTGATAGCTACTATAAAATAATTCAAACAGATGCTAGTAGCATAGGATGGGCTGGAATTTTCATTCAAAAACCCATTAAAGGAAGTCCTAAAGATACTGAAGAAATAGCAATGTATTCTAGCGGCAAGTTTACAGAACCTGAAAGTAGAAAGTCAAGTACTGAATTAGAACTATTAAGTATAATAAACACCCTAAATAATTTTCATATATATATCCAAAATGAATCATTTTCTATTAGAACAGATTGTAATAATATAGTAGAATTTTATAAAAAAAGTACAAAGAAAAAATTTTGAAAAGAAAATTTCATTCATAAGCAAAAGATGGATAAGTTTCTTCGAAACATTAACTGGTAGAGGATATAAAGCAGAATTTGAACATATTAGTGGAAAAGATAATACTATAGCTGATATATTATCTAGACTAATAAATATTTAATTTTTGAATGCAGGAAATATGGTTGGAAGTTCAAAGAATCTTCAAAAAAGCTTTACTTCCCAACTCAAAGCAGTAGTGCAAAAAAGCTTAACATAGGACCTTTTACAATAAGCAATAACCCTGGAGTTCCTTTTCAACCTTTGAATCAACTAAAAGATAAGCTTACTGAACCTCAACAAGCTTTGCTAAACAATATTTGGTTTTTTAGAAATGATAATAAAGGATTTTTAAATTCATTAAATGTTTTAAGCCAATACTTTGTAGAAAATAACAAGTTTTCTTGTTATGTAGTTTATAGAGGAAGAAAAGTTGGAATTTATTCAACATGGCAAGAAACTGCTATGTATGTTGAAGATTTTCCAAATCCTAGTTTTAAAGGTTTTTACTCATTAGAAGAAGCCACTAGATCCTTAAATATGTTTTTACAAAACCAAGATGGCTTTGAACCAATTTTAGAATTCAATGGAATTATTTATGATCGTAACCAAGTGATTAGCTTCATGAATCATTTCAAAATGATAAATGAAGCAAATCATAGAATATCAGAAGAGCTAGAAAGCTGTAAAAAGAGTATGCATGATCTTTTAGAAAAAATCCAAGCTGAAAATACAGTACTAAAGCAAAAATTAGAAGAAGCTGAACAGCTAGCGGAACAACTCCGAAGAATTAGCATAACAAGCCAAAAGAATAATACAGAAGCTGATGAGGAGGCAAATTCTGTAGAAAAGCCCCTTGATATTATAAATATTACCCTAATGAGGGATCAAGCTAAAAATCTTCTTAAAGCAGTAGAAAAGCTTCATGTAGATATAAAGCAAACCATTTTTGGTATAGCACAAAATATACATTTAAAACGTTTTCTCAAAATCCAAAAGTTTTTAGCCATAGGTGTAGGATTGCCTGAGGGTATGACTACATTTTTACAAGAGAAAAAGATTAATAACCAAGTCGTATTTAAGTTTGTTTCAGCCCAAATAAATCTAAACATTTTTCCATTAGAATTTGAAATCCCGGATTTTGCCGATAAAGTTATTATTGAAGAGCTATTTAGCTATGGTATTATTGACGGGATTCATGCAACAAATATTTTAAAAATCTCCTTTCTTCCTGAAAAGCTTCAACAATCAATCAGGATGTTTGGAGGAAAGCATGGTTTTTGTCTTGACATTGATTCAGTCCCCTGTGAATGGATTGTCAACCAGCCCTACCAGTTGTCAAACTATTTACCAGCTTATCACTTCATAGTGATCGTACCATACAATTTCCCTGTTGAATTTATACGAGAAGATTATCCTCATGATTATGGTCAGGACATATGTCTTGAACATCTTCAACGATACAGAGCCCAGAAATATTTTACTTGTGTAAATTCATCCAGGCCAAAGCTAATCGGACAGACTCCTCACATGTCAATCTTCATAAGGAGTCACGATGTCATGTCCAAATACCCTATTCCATGGATATTCCTTAGCCCAGAAACAGATGACTACCTAAGAGAAATCCAGGAAGAGGAGGAAGACAGGTTAAGAGAATTTCTCACTGAAGAAGAAATAGATGAACAGTTCGATGAAGAAGCCTACCATAATTTGGACACATAAGCATGAAGCTAGTACAACAAAGTGTCGGTAGAAAAAGACAAAGATAGTCAAAAGTAAGATAAGAAGAAGATAAGATCGCAATCGCCAAAGTCAGAAGATAAGATCGCCAAAGCCAGAAGATAAGAAGATAAGATCAAAGTCAGAGTCTGAAGAGTCAGAATCAGAAGATAAAACGACAAGATCGACAAGCTTGAAGATAAGACTGACAACATGAACAGTAAAAACATGTAGCGATAAGTTTATTGTCAGACTTACTTTTTATAAAATACTAATTTATAGTTGGCCGTATGTTTTGGCCTTTGCTCTGTAAACTTTTGTATAAATTAGGCTTTGCTCTCATTTGTAAAATACGAGCAAATTTAGAGCTTTCAAAAAACACTCTCACTCTCTCTTGTAATATTTTCAATCTCATCACTAGCAATCAATAAAGCTGTGAATATTTTCAAGTAAGGTCTTTCATTTTATCTCTCTACTTTACTCTTTTTCCAGTTTTTATTTAACTGTTTCAACACTAGGAAGTCTTGCCAGGTTAACGAAAGCATAAGAAAAGTATTAAATTTCTAGAGTAACTCGGTCCTAATAAAGATTTGAAAAAATTGTTTTGCAACTCTAAAGGAACTTTTTCTATAAAAGTACCTAGTAGAGATCCCGTTTTTATGAAAACAAAATTTTATGATTTTTAGAAACACTCCTTGGTGGTCTATGTGGGTAAGTCCTGTTTGGAAAGGCAATAGTAGACTTTAGGGGTATTTGAAAATTCGTTTTGTTTAAATGGAAACCATGGGATTTTGAAAGGCCTGTTTGAGTTTCTCTATAGATTGCACACTTCTTTTTTCAGCCAGACTAAAGCTGGATTAGACACTAAAGCCCATTTGTATCTTTATGATGATAGATTTAACGATCATGAACAAGCTCAGCTAGCAACCGCTGAAGTAGATCTCAGAAATAAAGTAGCCGTAGTAGGATGTCTCCCTGACATAGACATAGACATAAAAGAATTTTGTAGTAAGATAAAATTAAGCATACAAACAAAAGGTTTTAACATGGATGCAGAATATAAAAATTTTAGAATAAAACTGAAAAAAGAAGTGTGCAATCTATAGAGAAACTCAAACGGGCCTTTCAAGATCCCATGGTTTCCATTTAAACAAAACGAATTTTCAAATACCCCTAAAGTCTACTATTGCCTTTCCAAACAGGACTTACCTACGTAGACCACCAAAGAGTGTTTCTAAAAATCATAAAATTTTGTTTTCATAAAAACAGGAAGAGCTACTGCATTTGATTAGGTGTGAAGACATGATTGAAATCGGTCTTCAAGTGTGAAATTGTTAGAAAAGTCAGCAATTGTGGGCTGTGGGCAGCCACCCCTCCATGATTCACTCACCATGTTTCCTTCCCCTCAAATCCCTCCTTGTCTCCTGGATTGTCTCCTTCCATGTTTTATGGCATGTTTTAAGTCTTTTGTTTTTTCTTCAATTTTTTCGATGCCTATATAAATGGAGAGAATGCTCTCCATTTTGGATTAGCATTAGTGGTATGATCGATTAGAGAGATCAGAGAGTTGATAGAGTGAGAGAGAGAGAAATCCCAAGTGGGTGTACTTGGTTTATGGTGTTGTGAGCTGAGAGTGTTTGTAAAACACAGTGTATATTTCCGTAGTGAAAATACTGCAGTAACTCCGTGGATTTAGGGATTTCCCGAACCACGTAAAACTCTCGTGTCCATTTTGTATTTGTTGTGTGTGTTCTGTCGTTGAATTGCAGACCTTCCAGTACGTTTCTTATTCATAACAGGTAATACCAGTGTTTTCAAGTAAAGATAATTCGATCTGCTGAGCTTTGTAGAATTGTAGGCAGATTGTAGTTCAAGCTTTTTGTTAAAGTAGAGAACTCCATTGTTGTTGTGATTCCTTGAGTAATCTGACTTTGTTCTAAGATCGGAGACCAACGTGAAGCATCTGCTTCTTCAAACCTTCAGTTTTGGTCCAAGATCGGTGATCTAGACTGATTTGCCATGACGTTAGTCAAGAATGGCTTCTGATACCATATAGAGATTACAAAGTGTATGATAAAAGTACTGAGAGAAAAGTAAAGCTTAGAGCTTTGAATGAAACTCCATTAATGGAGGTTTTCGTGTTGTTATCTACATAAAAGATATTACAGAGTTCTTAGTAACATATACAATCAACTTTTAACTCACGCTAAAAGCATTTTGGAAATCGGTTTGCTGATTGTAGCTTGTACGGCTGATGTCAGATGAGTACCATAAAGTAGCTTTGTGATGCTCTGCTTTTGCTTGACACTCTGTTCTTGCGTGTGTAGAGTATATCAGTAGCTATAGCTTATCACATGAACCACCACAATCTCCAGAAATGAGTCTGCTTTGTTTTAAGAAATTAATGAAAGCTTAGATCCAAGTCCAAGAGTCTATTTACTAAACGATTTGGGGTGCGATATCATAAGGATTAATCTCCTTCACACCAAGTTGATATTGAGAAAATAAAATTAAAAAGCAAAGTTGAATTTTGAAGTCGCTGAATGATATTTATTTTGTTATACACTACCATGATATATATAGACAATAAATGTAGGATTGTTTGATTATTACAAGAGAAAGGGAAATTCAAAAGTAACAAGACTCCTCTATGTGACATCATCCTCCTCCTCTGTGTGATATATAGACAACATCCTCCTCTATGTGATGCACTTTATTCCACTCATATTGAACTGCTTAACTTTAACAAACCACAAGATTCTTAGAAAACATATTATCTTGCCGACAGAGAAAGTTCATCAGCATTCACATCAACGGTGAGCATTCTTGATTTATCTTGGGCTTTTTGATTTATTGCCAGGATGGCCTTCCTCATTTGGAGTCATTGCTAGTGCCAAACACTCCTTTAATTCCATCACAACCTCAATCATCGTTAGCCTTTCGGAGGAAGACTGAGATGTACAAGACAGTGCCAGTTCCACGGCTTTCCAGGCAGATTTTATTTCAAAATCTCCTGATAATTTTGGATCAACGATGCTTTTGATATCCCCTCCAGCAAGCATGGACCTTACCCATTTACTTATGTGCGTATTTTCCAGGGCTGTTAGGATCACTGGCTGGCTTGTGATTATCTCTAAGAGAACGACTCCAAAGCTGTAGACATCACTTTTTTCGTTTAGCCGGTTTGATGAATAATACCTGCATGAAAACTCATACATCAATAAAGGTTATTTGAGTGGTTAAACTGCATGTATCGAAAAGCAGTTCCGGTATAATTCAAACAGGAAAAAAATTCCTTAATGTTCTATAAGACTTCACGTGCAAGACTAACGGGATTGCCACGTGGCCAGGGCCAAAAACACAAACACACAACAAATTTAAATAACAATTAACATAAATTCAATATATAATCACGTGGTGGGACTCAAACCAACAATTCTTGGGACAACCAGACTTTCCTACCATGTTAGTATCCATCAAATCTAAAAGCTAAAACTGAATTGGCCCAACAATAATATTTAAGTAGATTGAATCCAACATTATTATTCAATTTAGATCTCAAATAGAATGCTAATTTGTACTTACTCAGGATCAAGGTACCCTGCTGTGCCAACAACTCCTGTGCTTACATGGGAGCCACTTTCAATTGGGAATATTCTGGACATGCCAAAATCAGCAATTTTGGCTTGTAATTTTTCATTTATTAAGATGTTTGAAGACTTAACATCTCTGTGGATTATGGGAGGCTTACAACCATCGTGCAGGTACTCCAATCCTGCATTAATAGAATTTGAAACAAAATTTATATATAAACTTTGAAAATGAACAAGCGATTTCTTCGGTACAATCATTTACTTACTAACCTTGTGCTGCATCTACAGCTATTCGCATTCTATCTTCCCAACTCAAGATTGATGCATTTTTACCTTCATGTTTGCCTGAAACTCAAGTAAAAGAAAAGTTGCTTTATGAATTGTTTTCTGAATTATGATCAGAACAGCTATATTATAGAATATATGAAGTAATTAGGGACCTGAAAAATATTGATCCAAACTTCCATTAGTCATGTACTCGTAGATAATTCCCATATGTGTGCCTTCAATGCAGTACCCAACTAGGCTAGTCAAATTTCTATGATGAACCCTCATAAGAAGCTTAACCTGCAACTCAAACATAGAATTCGATAAGACATAAACTCAGGTAACCAACAATTTCTTTCTTGTATTGAGGAGCATATATACCTCTGAATGAAATTCCTTGTATCCTTGAGCTGATGAGGAAGAGAGCAACTTAACAGCTACTTCAGTGTCATCCAAACAGCCAAGATAAACTGTTCCAAATCCTCCTTTACCAAGAACCTTTTCAAAGTTTTTCGTAATCTTCACCAAATCGGAGTATGTAAATTGCTGTTTTTTTGCAGCATATGTATCATTTTTATTTTCTGATTTCCCGAGAACTACCACAGTTGTGCAGAAATTGATTAATATCATATCTAACAATAAAAGTTTGATCAATTCAATTTAATTTGTATAGGATATTATATATGTGTTGTCAATTACTCCTCTATACCTTGTTTTTTTCTCTTTTTAAGCCAGCAAAAGATGGCAAATATTGCTATTAAGGCCGTAGAGAATGCAGCAATTGATGCTACTAGTGGAACAACAATATTGTTGTTTTTCTTCTTTTGATAACATGAAGCCGCTAATAAACAAATATCTGGATTTTCCTCCACACTTGAATCAATATGTTAGATAACGATGTTAGTAAAAGTTGTAGTTGAACACAAAATAAGTAATTTTCGTCACAATTATTGGTTGAGGGTTTAAAAGAAAGGCAAACCTCAAATTAAGGGCTCTGTTTTCAATGAGACCAGCTGGAACTAATCCACTGAGCTTGTTTCTTCTTAAGTTTCTGCCAAGAAAATTAAACATATATCAGCGATAATTAAGTAGCATGTATCAAGCGCCCCCATAGATTCTTATGATCTTATCCATAAATAAATTGTAAACTCACAGGACAGTCAAAGATGTCAGCTGAGATAGAAAATCAGGCACTCTTCCGGTTAATTCATTATTTGATAAATCCCTATAAGAAATTTTCTTAGATTAATATAATAAGCTCTGAGAGAATTGAAGATGAACATCTAGCTGTTACAAGTAATAAAGTAGAAGAATACTTACAGATACTTTATAATGGTTAAATTAGCAAAGTATGGAGCTATTTCTCCTTTCAATCTACTCCAAGACAAGTCCCTAATAATTGTCGTTTTAATCTTAATTATTTATTAATTGATGACAAAAATCGATCACATATTTAAGCTGAGAAACTAGGATGCTCATTCGAAGGAAATAACTTACAAGGAAATGATGCTAGGTGGACTGGAGCCATCATTGCTGCAATTAAGACCATCCCACATGTAATCAATAGGGAAACATGGATCTCCTTGCCAGCTGTCTCTTTTCAATCCATATACTGATTTTATTTTCCTTATTGCGTCAACTGAAATTCTCAATTTTATAAAAAAATTAACTAGTACTCTTTTAGTTGAATAATGTATATAATCATGCATATGTACTGAAAAGCATATATTATTCTAACACTAAAGATCATTACAGTAGAGAAGAAAATTATATATATATATATACCATCATTGAAATTTGTTGGTGAATCTGGAAGCACTATAAACAAAAAAACTTCGACAGCGTTAAGGATGGGAGGAAGATCAGATTCCTCTGCTGCATAAATTTTAAAGGAACCATCCTTGCCACTTAATGGAAAACCAGTTGAATTTATGGTCTTTGGCTTTAGGTACTCAAGAACTACTGGATCTGAAATATTGCGGACACCTTCGAGTTCAATCATCATTTCCCTGCTCAACTCATCATCAAAAAGATCTGCAAAGTGAAAGAAAATATAACCTACTGAAGCAGAATCTTCGAAGTTATTCCAGCCTAAACTCAAGGGAACGCTAGCATTTTTTGGTGTGGCTGCTGTCTTCAGCAGTTGATCCGGTACTTTATAATTATTTCCATCATCAGAAATTTGTATGTTTGACTCTATTGACATCACTTTCCAATCCTCATCATTATAAGATACCCAGTAGCGATCAAAGACATCCTCCGGGTATCTAATTGAAAGAAATTGTTAAATAGTGGTCAATGAATTTGAATTATTCATGGAAAAAAAAAACAAATTACTCATCAACTAAATTTAATTACCTGGTATTACTCTTTCCACCAAGGTCATAACTATATATATATTACTCATCAACTTAATTTAATTACCTGATATCATTGTTTCCACCAAGGTCATAACTATAAATGTTCCGGAGTGCACCATTTGGAATTCGATAAAGGGAGTTGTCAAGAGGTCTTAGTTCCAAAGCTGAAATATAAGGTACTCCGTTTCCGGTGTTGACAAGACAAACATCTATATATGCATCTGAGGGGACGTGAATAATCTCACGCATTGTTATATCATCCGCTGAAGACACTGTTGTCCATTTATTTACACCCAAATATAGGTCAAATCCAGGGATCTGATTTTTGCTGTCATAATTCCCATACTCAAAGACAGCTCTGATCAAATAATTTTTATTTCCACCTTGGTTCGGTTTCAGTGTGTAGCAGTTCCTTGTTCCTTCAGGAAAGCTTCTCAAATGATGTCGCTGCTGCTGATGAAAAGTGTAAGAGAAATTGGGGTTTATCTCATGAGTTTTCCCAGTATCTATATATTTTGTGTGAATTACGTCCGACTCATAAAATAGACCAGTTTGTTCGTCTGTGTAACTTTCACTTGCTCCACAGTCTATATTAATGAAACCTACAAATACAAGTTGGCAAGAAAGTTATCAAATTAGATATAAAGTAACTTTCCACATAGTGCGAGATCGATTAATTGTAAGGTTAATTGGATATCTCATGAGTTTCTCTGTTATCTGTATATTTTGTGTCCAACTCATAAACTAAACCAGTTTCCCTGTCTGTGTAACTTTCACTGGCTTCACAGTCAATATTAATGAAACCTAACAATACCAATTGTGAAGAAAGATATCAAGTTAGATATATCAACAAAGAGTATCGATTTTTTTTTTTGAACGATGGACTTTATTAAGAGAACCCAAAGGCAGCAGCACAAAGCCAAAGCACAAACAAAGAGTATCGATTTTGTAAGGTAATATAGTGGGCTATATTTATAATGTTACACGGTGAAATGATCACTTTTGAGAGAGCAAGCAAATCACTATGTAATGCTACAAAATTGATCCGCACGGAAAAATAAGCGGGATTCTCGCACCTTATAATTATTATACCACCAAATATAGTACAAGTTATTTCTCCGGTTTTAACAAATATGTTTAAAGTAGACCAGATTAAGCAGCTAATTTATGAGTGCAGGAAATTTTAATTTGCAAACGATCGGAGAGCTTTAGACAAAATTTTATATTTTAAGACAATTAACTTCTTGACAAAGCAATCATATTTAGTTGGTTTAATTTGCTTGTGGAGCCACAAACAATGGCACCCAGCATGTTTGTATGTACACCCAACAAACATTGAAACAATATCTAGATTAAAATTGCCGCGGGTATTATTAGCAGAGCTTCTAATAATTCATGAGCACTATGGTTTAACTTTTATATATATATATATATATATATATATATATATAGTCCTTTTCTCCTCCGTCCGCACTGATGGAAAGAAATCTTAGGACATCCAAAACTAAGCATTTGTTACAAAATAAAATTGATATGGAGAGAGTAGTTTTGTTGTTGAAGAGATAAGAAAATACGTATAGTAAAATATTTTGTTTGTTTGTTTATATATATAGAGAGAGAGAAAGAGAAGATTTTAATTTGTTGATAATGTAAAAAATAATTTTTAAAGAAAATATTTTTCTTTAATGTATATCTTTAACAATGTAAATATATATTTTTTTAAAGAACCAAATCTAACCATTGGATGAAACCAACGCTTAGATTTGGATGTCCTAAGATTTTTTTCCATCAATGCGCACTAAGTAGACAATGAGAATATATATATATAGGGTTTTGCTAAGTTGTTGTTAACAACAATGTTACTGGGTAATTTCTAGTCTTTAGATTTCAATCTAAGTGTATATAAAAGTTATGGATTTGAAAATTAAAAAAAAAAAAAAAAAAAAAAAAATCATCTCTCTCACATAAATTGCCCATCAACATTACTGTTAAGTGCAACTTAGCAAAACCATATATATATATGTAGAAAAATTTTCTCCTCAATGCACACTGATAAATATATATATCAGTGCCTTATATGTGGACCATCATATTCAATTACTTTGATCTAGCCTGCATGCACTTGTCAATGCTTATTCCTAATTTATGGCCAACATGCAATATACTGATGTATTTTATATCAGTGCGCACTGAGATAAAAATGACAATATATATAGGACTGAATTCATAAAGAGCCAAAAAATTTATTGGTTTATTGTTTTTAACCACCAATTTATATTTTATTGTTTTTATCACTTTTGACCACTTTTGGACAAAATTCCCTCTAAATTTTACTTCTTCTGACATGTAACTTAGTTACATGCCATTTGATTTCAAATTACATGCGAGTTGATTTTTCAAATTACATGTCAGTTAAGTTTTAAATACATACCAATTGACTTTCAATTTACATATCAATGATTTTCAAGTTACATGCCAGTTAATTTTCAAATTATTAGGAGGGTGAACTAAAGACAAAATGGAGAGCAATCTTGTCTGTTCAATGCTAAATGTGATAAGTATAATAAAATATGAATTTATGGCTAAAACAATAAATCAATAAGTTCTTTGATTACCTCATGCAATTTCCTCTATATATATACATATGTATATATATATATGATGGTTCTCTAGTATGAAATTATAAGTTAAGAACGTCTAACAATAGCCACACATTCATATTGGGTGTGGGTATTTGTTAATGTGGGGTTGTGGGCCCACTGTGAATGTGTGGCTGTGGTTAGACGTTCTGAAATTATAAAGTCAGGACGGTCCTGATTAGAGAAGTATTATATATATATATATATATATATAGTAATTTTCCAATGATGACTTTTATAATACACACTTTAAGCACATTTTGATGAAATTGCATTGAATATATTGAATCTTGATTTGATTTTTTTTATGGATGGTGAAAACATTGAAATACATTTATGGAAAAAAATTAAAAAAAAATTTGGGTGCAATAACTAATTTTTTCTAATTTTTTTGAAGATAAAACATTTAAAAATAGGGAAATATAAGAAAAAAATAGTTCTCAAATCCAAAAAAAATCCAAATTTTAAGCAAATATGTATTTTAATTTTCTTAGGATGCATACAAAAAAATCAAATCAAGATTCAATATATTGCATGCAATTTCATCAAAGGTGTTTAAAGTGTGCATTGTAAAAAGTCCTTATTAGAAAATACTCTCTCTCTCTCTCTCTCTATATATATATATATATATATATGTGTGTGTGTGTGTAAAAGTAGATTTTTTTGAACTGTACAAAAATGAATTCAAATCAAAATTTATTTATTATTTTTGACATAAAATCAAAAGAGAACCACTATATATATATTGAACAGCTAAATCATAATATTAATCAAGCCATGAAACAGGCAACCAAAACACAACATAAAGAAACGGCCAGCACACAAAAGCCAAAGGCCAAGCACAAAAAAGAAGAAAAAAAAAAAAAACAGCCACAGCAGCGGAAAAACAAAACAACATAAGAGCAGAAATAGAGAGGAGAAAACACACACACATATATATATATATACAGTTTTTCTATTATCAGTTCGAACGGACAAAAGATATATCAGTTCCTTGCATATGAGCCATTGGATTTAAATACTTTGACTTGGTTACATGCACTTATCAAAGCATCTTTTAAATCCAATGGTCCACATGCAAGGAACTGCTATATTTTATATCAGGTCGAACTGATAATAGAAAGACATATATATATATATATAGTTTTTCTATTGTCAGTTCAAACTAATATAAGAAATATCAGTTCCTTACATGTGGGCTATTGAATTTAAATGCTTTGATTGGCTACATGCACTTTTTAAAGCATCTTTTAAATCCAATGACCCACATACAATGAACTGATATATTTTATATCAGTTTGAATTGACAATAGAAAGACTATATATATATAAAGTTTTTTTACTGTCAGTACGTCCTGATATATTTTATATCAAAACGAAGAATGTGGACCACAGATTATGGAAAAGTTTTGATAAGTGTATACACTTCGAGTTAAAGTATGTAAATCTAATGGTTCATATTTTTCGTCCTGATATATTTTATATTAGGACGAACTGACAATAGAAAAATTGTATATATATATAGGGTTAGGCTATAGAACACCGGTATTTCTGAACACCGTGTAGGAAATATTGTGATCGTAATTTGAAAAAGTGTGATTCAAGCTTCAATCGTAATATTTTCTATACGGTGTACGGGTACACCGGTGTTCTATGGATTGTCCCATATATATATATGCTAAGTTACATATACGTGTGTTAAAAGTTAAAACTTACCAGAACTGTCGGCTTGATATTGAAGCTTCCTTTTAGCATGTTCACCGTATGCTCCAGCTAGTTTTGAGTTTCTGACGGTGATGATTACTGAAACTAAAACAAGGCATAACTGTAGGACCAAAAAAGATGGTTGCCTATCAACCATGTTGCTACTTATCTTCAAACCAAAAAAAGTTACTTTTTATGCATAGATGGTCATAAGAGAGAAAACGAACAACATAAAGAAGTTTGAATCCAAGATACTTGGATGAATCTGATATCACATACCACTATTTAAAGGACCCCTGTAGCGTACTATCGACTACTAGTCTCTGTGAAAAATGCCACAAATTTTAACAAGAAGTGGAAGATGTTTATCAAGGGTATTTTGGTCAAACAACCTTAATTATTATATGTAAAGTAAGGCTTATATTTCTTGCACACAACAAATTTTATCTTGACTTCCCTTTTATAATTATCACCATCGATTCTGAACTAAAATTTTAAGACCGCAACTATGTAACATCTGTAACATTACATACAGGGGCGGACGGACTGGAGGGCTTGTTGTTTATAAATAAAAAACAATTCTGGTTCAAATCTAAAAGAAAAAGAAAACAATAAACAAGTAAATAGCAAGTTAGAAGAAATCGAGGCATGTGTTTCACATGGTGTCCTTAAGACAATTTCGCTAGGCAACACCGTATATGTATGATGATTGTCATCTTATCGAAAGTTTATGTAATTTGTTTAGTATATGCATTTTGAGATGTATGGCTCGTTCTATCTCCCTATATAAATGTATCTTTGCTTTTTTAAATAATGAAATTTCCACGTAAAAAATTGCAGTTTTGTTTTAGCCCACCCCAATTAAAAATCCTAGGTACACCCCTGATTACGTACTCATGGTTCTGAAATTTTTTTCAGGACTAACCTTACTAGAGAAGAAATGGTTCAAGTCAATTAAGTTATAGTACTTTGCTAAGATTTTATTGAAAACTTGGAGAGCTGCCATTTCATCATCATGGGGTCTGATGCTTAGCTGGGTTAATTGTCTACTACTGCCAACCTTTTCAATATTTTGGGGAGTTTTTGACCACCAAGTAGCTTCCTTTTTGGGGCAGAAAATTCAGATTTTGGGACCACTTGCGGCCACCATTTCAGAGACTACCATTTTTGGAGCTGAATCTTTGAGCCAAAAACACAAACATTCCATGAATGGTTCTATAGTTTTGCTTTGTTTAAGTTTTTATTATGTATTTCTAATTTCTATTCAACGTTAATATGATAAAATAATGTTAATGGAATAATATTTATTAACAAGTTATTGATTCCTAACTTAAATTTCATAGTTTAAGATTCTTGTTCTCTTTTGATAAGTGAAATTGAATCCTTTTTACTTAAAAATATCAAGTAAGAGTATGCTAAACTTCCCAAATTTTTTCCCAAAAATTTCTAAATTATATGGTTTGGTGAGTTGTCAATATCTTGTAAATCATGAGTTTATGTGGTTAGGGATATGATGTTGACAACTCACCATGCCACATAATTTGGGAAGATTTTTGGGAAAAAAATTGAGAAGCCTAGCATTCTCATCAAGTAAACATATTATTCTGTTGTGGGAGAAAATTCAGTATATATATATGCACATTAATAGTGATTATTCTTCTGGGACCTTTAGGTTTATTGTTGTGGTCGAACAATCTTATTATATGTAAGTACGTTATCTGCCCAGTTGAATCCAATATTGTTGACTAGGTATGAAAATGTCCAATGCCGGGTTTTTGGGGTTTGTTGCAAACAAATAATTCATAGATTAAGACCCCTTGTTGTCATGAGTTGAAATTTCAACTTGTTAGGTTTTGGCTTGTATTCTTGAATGAACCCAATGTTAACCAAACGAGACTCAATTGAAGTGGAACTTCCTGAAGACGTGGATACGTTTGGAAGTTTGATATGGTGTTTGAAGACCATAAGAATGGAAGAATGAAGCAAACCGATATGGGTTGCGCTGTGGCTTTGACAATAGTTCCCACAACGGTACGACGCTATGTGGTTTTGACAGTGGTCCTTGTTAGCAATGTGGCTTTAACAGTGGTTGGGATCTTTTCAGTGTATGGATCACGGTTTTCTGAGCGATGTAATTTCCAGTGACTGTAACGGTATAGGGTGCAGCTGGCCAGCATATGACCCGAACCTTAGCCAATCATAAGCATGCGTGGAACGGGAAATCTTTGGCTGAAAAGGAAAGTGTTCTTTTGAGAAGTTCTTCCTCTCCTAACTAAATGGGCCTAAACCTATCATTCATATATATATATATATTTTTTTTCTATTATCAGATTGTCTTGATAATAAATATATCAGGACGAAGAATGTGGACCACTAAATATACATAATTTGACTCAAAGTGTATGCACTTGTCAAAACTTCTCCATAATTTGTGGTCCACATTTTTCGTCATAATATATTTATTGTCAGGACGAACTGACAATAGAAAGGTTGTATATATATACGTTAAATCCAATGACCCACATGTAAGGAACTGATATATTTTATATCAGTTCAAACTGATAATAGAAAGACAATATATATATATATATATATATATATATATATATATATGGTGCTTTTTCACCTAAATGATTCCTTATTTTAACATAAAGTAAGGATTTTGATGAAATCCATCGATTTTAACGAATTATCTGAATATTTTTGTGGATGACAAGTTCAATAAAATCTACTTATAAACAAAATTTTAAAAAACTTCAAGCACTACAACTATTTTTTCACAATTTTGTTCAGTACGAAACATTAGAAAATAAGGCGAAAAATATTAAAAATGGAAAAAAAAAAATAGTTGTCGTGTTTGAAAAATTTTCAAACTTTGTTTACAACTAAATTTCATTGAATTTATCATTGACAAAAAAATTCAAACCAAAATTCGTTGAAATCAATGGGTTTCATCAAGGTCCTTACTTTAATATATATATGTTATTTGTATTTGAACTACTAGATCTTACATTAAAATTATATTCACATGGGGTAATTTCACCAAAGTCCCTGCTTTTTTTTACGAAATGTCACCTTTTTAAATGTCTTTATCATATTAGCAACTTTAGTCCCTTCTTTTTACAAAATACATCACTTTAGTCTATTTGACTAAATTACTAACAGTCAACTATGACTATTTGTTCAAAAGTATGCTTTTACCCTTGTTAGTATAAATACAAGATGAAAAGGTCGATTTTGCCACTAAAAGTTTTTCTTTATTACATTTTCCTTTTCCAAAAAAAAGTTCAAAAATTTTTCATTTTTTTAATATTAAATAAAATTCAAATTCAGAACGAAAAAAATAGATTTTTTCTTTAAAAAAAAAAAAAAAAAAAAAAAAAAAATATGAAATAATTATTAAAAAAAAAAAATTTGGAATTTTTTTGGTGAGTTTTGGACCACCAAGTAGCTGCCGTTTTGGGGCAGAAAATTGATGGTAGGGCCATGAGAAAATTCAGATTTGGGGACCTGCGGTCACCATTTTAGCGATTACCAAAATGTTGCGTTGTTGGGGACCACTTGTGCTTTGTACTTTTAATATCTATATAACTTATCGTATGAGATGAACTTGCACGTTACGTGACCAATTGAATAGTGTTGACTAGGTATATGAAATGTCCAAGGCTGGGTTTGTGGGTTACACCATGATAAGCCTATATTTGTTTCACACAAACAATTTCTTCTTGGATTAAGACCTCTTGTTGTCTTGAGTTAAAATTTCAACTTCAATAATAATCCATGCACAAGATTTCTAGAAAACATACTATTTTGCTGTGGGAGAAAATTCAGTAGCCATATTAACAGTGACCCTCCATTCTTCTTGGACCTTTAGGTTTATTGTCATGGTTGAATAATCTTATTATATATGTGAGTACGTTACGTGCCCAATTGAATCATGTTGTCCAAGGCTGGGTTTGTGGGTTACACCACAATAAGCCTATATTTAATTTGTTTCACACAAACAATTTCTTCTTGGATTAAGACCTCTTGTTGTCTTGAGTTAAAATTTCTTAGTAAACATATGCATGTGGGAGAAAATTCAGTTTTTCCACATTAACAATGACCATTCTTTTTGGACCTTTATGGTTTATTGTCATTGTTAACCCAATGTTCAAGGCCAGGTTTTTGGGTTCAAATTTCATAGATTAAAGACCTCTTGTAGTCTCGAGTTCAAATTCCGTTCACATTTGAGTTTATTTATTGCAATAAAAAATAATTAGAAAAATCCCAATTCATTGATTACGACTTTTATTCTGAGTACTGATTCTTTATTAGGTTTAATTTTTCTGGTATTGATCTAATAATAATTAACATTCAAGATAACAGTACTACCTTGTACGTGTTAAGACTTAAGAGTTAAGACCATGTTCTGTTGTTGACAGAGATTTCACTTAGATCTCTGCAGGTATGCCTGAATGTTGATTTGTTTTTTTTTTTTAAACGACGAGCTTTATTAGAAAAACAAAACAACGGGCAGGAGCCCGAGCAAAAACCAACGGACAACAAGCCAAAGCTGCATTTGAAGCACAAAGGTTGCAAGCCATATGGATGGCCATGATCTCAGCCAAATTCGAGTCATGGATACCCACAAACTTGGAGAAAATGCATAAAACTTTTCCATTGCTATCTCGACTTGTTTAAAAGAAGGAATGTGCATTACAACAGATATGACGTACATTTTATAGCATATCATTACAGCATTTTTTTTTAAATGTTATAAAATATGGATATGGCTACCTTGTTGGGAGGTTAAATCTCAATAACGTTACTGGAATTTTATTACAAGATTCCACTAATATTTGAATGAGTACATGTGGCAGCCAAACACTTTAAAATGATGAAGTAATTGGTTATAACCAGTTAACCAGTTAATTTCAAGTTATTATATATTACATTTTTCTAATATATTTTAAAAATATAACTAATTAAAATTAATATTAATAATTGGTTTTTAAAAAATTAAATGATAATTACGTAAGGATTATGCATATCCTCAAAATAATCTTCTGTGATTTAAATAAATATTTGATATTTTTTATTTATTTTAATTTGTATTTAATCTAGTTAAATATTTATAATATAATAGATTTAAAATAATTAAATTAATTATTTTTATATTTTAAATTATTATTATTTTCAGAAAATAATAAATAAATAAATATATATATATATATATAAATTTTATGATATTTTCGATGTAATATATTTTGAAATTAATATTTATTTGATTTACATTTATAAAATGTTTGTAACATAATAATTTTTGAATTAAAATTTCATTTGAAATATTTATAATTATTTTTATTATTTTTATATGATAAACTATGTGTAACATAATTTTTGTACATTGTAACAAATTTTGGATAAAAAGGGCGTTAAAAACAAATATCATCCTGGTTGGTTACCTCCGTTGGGCAATGCACTTATGTTTAATGTTGATGGTTCTTCTAGAGGGAATCCGGGAGATGCGGGTATTGGTGGGGTGCTTTGTGATGCTGATGGCAAGGTGTTATGCTTGTTTTCATATTATGTGGGTATCCTAGATTCAAACGCAGCAGAAGTTCAAGCTATACATAAAGCTTGTAATCTGATTTCTTCAAATCCTCTCTTAAATGATCGTAGCATCACCATTGTTAGTGATTCTCGGTCGGCGGTGTCATGGATCAATTCAGACAATTTTGGCAACTTAAATTTGGTAAATTTGGTTTATGATATCAGAAATTGCATTCAATCTCATGTAGGCATCTCCATCATTCACACCAATAGGGAAGCGAATTCGTTAGCTGATAGCCTTGCTAAAGGTGGCTCTGGAAGGATTAGAGATAGACTTGAGTGGAGTCTTTGTTGAGTCATCTTTCTGCTCCTCTGTTTTCTCTGTTTTTTCTGGGTCTTTTTTGTGCTCTTTGTTTCTGCACTCTTCAATGTTTCTGTGGTTGTCTTTTGGCTGCCTGGTTGTTTTGGTTTCTTTGGCTGCCTGGTTGCCTGGCCTCTTGGTTTCTTTTTTAATAAAATCTGCAGCT
The DNA here is from genome assembly GCA_008009225.1 of Acer yangbiense. Taxonomy (NCBI): domain Eukaryota; kingdom Viridiplantae; phylum Streptophyta; class Magnoliopsida; order Sapindales; family Sapindaceae; genus Acer; species Acer yangbiense. The sequence goes on along the minus strand of VAHF01000258.1, from coordinate 115,520 downwards.
TAAAAAAAAACGGTGTGTGTGGTAACAATTTCAACTTTGTAACAAATTTTAAGTGGTGTGTAACAAATTTTAAGTGGTGTGTAATTTGTAACAACTTTACCCTAACATGTTACAATTCGGTTTATATGGGTAACAAAATATATGTGTTTTGTAACAAGTTTCATGTAGAAAGTTATAAATAAAACGTTTGTGGTAACAATTTCACATTGGTGTAATGTGTAATGATAAAGTTGTAGGTTATAACAACATTGTCGTATCATATAATAACTCATTTTATATGGGTAACAAAATATCCATACTATGTAACGAGTTTTACATAAAATTTGTAATTACGATATACGTGGTAACGATTTAATGTTGTAACGAATTTGACATGATGTGTAACAATAAAGTTGTAGCTACTGACAACTTTGCCGTAGCATGTAACAACTCGATTTATATGCGTATCAAAATATGTGTTTTGTAACATGTTTCACATTGAAAGTTATAATTAAAACGTTTGTGGTAACAATTTCATGTGGGTGTGATGTGTAACTGACCACTTCAAAATGAGCACTCGCAATAGCACGTGGCCGTGAGTATAGTACAATGATAAATAAGATTCGTTCCACAGGGATTGATGAATTGATTACTACAATTGATTGATTAAAATACTATTTAGCTAGGCAAAGATTTGGTGTTTCGATTATACTACTCCAATTTAAACTAAACTAGGCTACAACTACAAGCAATAACTAAATTGTTCAAGGCAAGCAAACAAAATTCCCACATGGCCCGGAGGCTCATGTATTACAAACAAAATTCTGAAAGATGTTTTGAAGGATTTAATTTAGATAATATAAAAGGGTGTTATATAAAAACATATAGCACTTGGTAGCTAGAAGAGAATAGGTTGCAAGAGTTGTATTATTCTATTTCGAGGCTGCTTGAAATTATAATTTTGACACAACAATTAATTATGGTACAATACATTTTGCCATAAAAGAAGAAATGCAAAATTATTTTCTACACTAGAATTTAAGCAAGAATGAAAAATAAAAACATATGAGACACAACTATCTTGCATAGATTGTTCTACTTCAACTATCTGGCCGTGGGAGAAAAATTAGACTCCACGATTTGGGGAATATTGTAAACCCTACACTTGTATTATATATGTTATTTGTTCTTAAATTCTTGTGGGTTTTGTTTTACTCTTTGCTAATTGCATGTTTTAAGCTTTAATTGCAATATCCATGTGTGTAGAGGTCCGAAATTGATATGTGTCCATGATTGGGATTAGGAGTAGAGTAATTTAATATAGGAGTAGTGTAATTTAACTTCCCATGATTGTTGATTGATTGATAGATGACCAAAATGCCATGTTTAGAGTAATTTGATGTTAGAGATTTAGCTCCAAAGAGTGGGAAAGGCTTAGTTCAGGCATTTAATTGCTAAATTGGCCTGGGTTCCAATTCTTGTGCTTAATGGGTCTTGTTATCAAGGCACAATTGCTTATCCTTGACTGGATTAGGTAATAAATTGATTTAGGGAAAATTCTCAAATCAAGAGAATGAACCCTTAACCTATATTGAATGGTCTTAATGTATAACAACCAACTTATTGCACATTGTTGTTTGGTAAACTTGTTTCTCATGTCTAGCCATCCTAGGGAGATTGATAAAACCGAATCCGTATCTAGAGTAAAGACAAACTGAATTCCTTTTGTGCTTGTGTAGTTATATAGGTATTTTATTGCTTAATGCTTTCACTCGGTTAGCCACCTTGTGGATGATATTTAGGCTATGTGTTATATATTACGTGGTTCACATTAACATGTCCAGCGTGATATCCTCTACATTTGACCAGATAGTGAGAGATACACTAGGCTGGCGTGTAGAGATCGTGTGTGTGTCCCACAGTCCTTAATGAATCCAAGCATTTATGCATGGATGTAATCTCTAAGACATCGAGAGAGATTAGAGATTAATTAAGGGGACACGAGCATATAACATATGTGTTGTATGGGTATCTCGTATTCTTAATGCTTTCACTTGGTTGCCATCCCGTATTTGGTTAGCCATTGTGAATGAATTATTGGCTGTAGTATGACCCACGCGGTTGCGCATTACATGCCCAACGAAATAACCACTGTATATGACTAGACAGTGAGAGATACAATAGGCTGGCATACAGGGCTCTTGTGTGTGTGCCACGGCACTTAATGAATTCATGTGTACTTTGTATGTGTGGATGTAATTTCTAAGACTCGAGAGAGATTAGAGATCAATTAAGAGGACACGAGCCTATGATATACTTGCATATTGAGGGACTAAGTGAGTCTAGCACTTAAATAGTAGGATTGTCATGGTTGAGTCGTTTTCCTAGTGTAACCACATTTCATGCCATCTCTCCATTCCATCCTATCCATGTATATATTATTTTAGTTTGTTTATTTATTTATATTATTACTTACTTTTCCGCAAACGCAACACACGAGTTCTCTCGAAGTGTTATAATAATAGCTAGAACCGGTGACAGTCGGTGGATCCCACCTCCTTGCGGAACGATACCCTCACTTGTCGCTGTGCTAGTCTTTGTGACTCGCGCGCTAGCGAGGTCGAACTTAAATGTTCATCTTTTGACCGACATCGCAACGACGTGTTGTCACCGATTCTGTAACATCATGGCCCAATATTCATCCAACGACGGACTGTTGTGCCTAACATTCCCGTAAACATTCGGTGACCTCGCCTCTAGGTGGTTCGGGCAACTTCCGTCCGGGAGCATTAATAGTTTTTCGAGCCTCAGCAAAGTATTCATAAGATAGTTCATGGGAAGTGTGCAGAGAATAAAATCGCTCGCCCATCTATCAAACCTGAAGCAAGAACGTAATGAGTCGATCAAGAAGTACTTAGCAAGATTTGGAAAAGAGGTCGCTCAAATCGAAGACACCAGTGATGTAGTTGTCATTGCCGCCTTCACCAATGGGTTGCAAAGCGGCCGACTGTCTTTTGACCTACGAAGAGATCGGCCGAAAACTTACGAAGAGATGATGGAAATAGCTGGTGACTATGCACTGGTGGAAGAAGAAGATGTAGCATAAGGGGGTAGCTACGTGCATGGCCACAAGCCTGACTTGAAGTCAGAGCACAAGGAAGACAAGAAAGTGCAGTCACGTGACCGTCAGAAAGACGAAAAGGGTCAAAAGGGCCAACCTAGGGAAAGCAGAGTAAACAACTGAACCAGTAGGTTCCGGGGAAGGTATAGCCACTACACTCCTCTAACAGGTGATCAAGAGGAGATACTTTCTGTAGTAGAAGACAAGGGACTCGCCAAGTATCCTCGGCAACAGTCAGCTAATGCTCGAAGGGACACAACCAAATACTATCGATTCCATAAAGATCATGGGCATGACACCTCGAAATGTTTCCAGCTGCGTGATCATATTGAAAGCTTAATCAGAGATGGGCATCTGAGAGATTTCACTCTGAAAGGAGACAAACACGGCGGTCGCCAAGATAACTACCAAGGAAGTGGACAGGAAAGAAAAAGCCCAAGGAGAACCAACCCCAACACTACAATAAACACCATTTTTAGTGGACCCCATACTTACAGAAGCAATCGGGAGAGGATGTCAGAAGTCCGAGAAGTAATGTATGAGAACAGAGATATGGAGATAATCTCTGTACAGAGAAACCCTAAGAAAGGAAGAGAAGGACATGACCCCATAACATTTACAGCAGAAGACTTAGACGGGATTGATGCCAAGCCCAATGATGCAATCGTAGTAGGGGTTCAAATAGCACACAGGGATGTCCTTCGAGTAATGATAGACAATAGGAGTTCAACTGATATTTTGAGTGCCAGAGTATACGATGAGCTGCGACTGGACAGGAAAGATCTGGAGCCTTTCCATATGCCATTGAAAGGTTTTGGGGGTGAAGAAGTGAGATCGTTGGGGACCGTGAAGCTACCGGTGAGGTTTGGGACAGCACCGTGCCGGTGAACAATCCTACTGGATTTTATCGTAGTCGACATTCACAACTGACTGTATAATGCTCTACTCGGCCGAACACTCCTCAACAAAGCCCGAGCAATCACTTCAACCCACTCATTGAAAGTAAAATTTCCTACAGAGTTTGGAGTTAGAGAATTGAAGGGATCACAGGAGATGGCTCGCCGCGCTAACCTCTCGATTTTCAAAGACAAGACAGGAGTGGAAACCTTAAGCATATTCGAGGTGAATAAGGAAATGCAAGAAGAAAACCCGAAAACCTTTGAATCGGATCCAAGGGATAAAGCAAGTAGAGAAAAAGAAGAGCCCATTGAGTCCATTGTTCTAGACGAGATGGAACCTAATAAAACAGTCAAGATTGGAACATGGCTGGCCGAACAAGTCAAGAGGGATGTATCGAACTTGTTGAAAGAGTACAAGGAAATTTTTGCATGGAGCCATGAAGACATGCTAGGGATTAGTAGAAGCGTGATCTCGCATAACCTGGCTATAGATAAAAAAAGCAAACCGGTGGTGCAGAAAAGGAGGAGTTTTAACCCGGAGAGAAGCGTAGCAATAAAATAAGAAGTGTCTAAGTTGCTCGCCGCAGGATCAATCAGGGAGGTTAAATATCCAGAATGGGTGGCGAATGTAGTCCTTATAAAAAAGAAGAACAATCAATGAAGGATGTGTGTAGACTTCACCGATCTGAACAAGGCTTACCCCAAGGACATCTTCCCATTACCAAGAATCGACCAGTTAGTCGATGCAACAACTAGACACGAGACATTAAGCTTCATGGATGCATACTCAAGATATAACCAAATCAAGATGCATAAGCCAGACGAAGAGAAAACAGCATTCACCACGGATCAAAGGTTATACTATACAGTCATGCCATTCAGCCTGAAAAACGCTGGAGTAGCTTACCAGCGCCTAGTCAACAGGATGTTCGCCAGACAAATAGGGAAGAATATGGAGGTATATGTTGATGACATGCTTACGAAAAGCATCACAGCTGACAAGCATGTAGATAACCTGAGAGAGACATTCGATGTGTTAACTAAGTACGGAATGAAGCTGAACCCTACAAAATGTGTATTCGGCGTACCGTCTGGAAAATTCCTCAGATATCAGGTACATCAGAAAGGAATAGAGGTGAACCCTAACAAGATCCAAGCATTGGCTAGAATGGTTTCCCCGAAGACACTGAAAGACGTCCAAAAACTCACGGGGTGCTTGGCATCATTAAACAGGTTCATAGCAAAATCAACAGACCGATGCCTACTGAAACAAATTATAGCACGGTGTGTATAAAGCTATCTAGAGGGGGGGTGAATAGATTTTACGCTTTTTACCCAATTTTTCGTGTTAGTTAAAATTACGAAAATGCCCTCAAGATAATATAACCAAGCAATTGTAATATGGTGCGGAAATTAAAACAACACTTGGTTTTTACGTGGAAACCCTCACGGGAAAAACCACGGGCTATGTAAGTAAGCCACACTCGAACCTCGAATCCACTAAATGTGCAAACGATTACAACCTAATCCCGGAAGTAATCACACACCTACCTAATCCCGGTATGAGTGAACCTAGTCCAATTTGCTTGCGTTCTAAGCAACCTAATCCCGGATGCTACACACAAGACTTACTTTCTCTTTGAAGAGAATACAACCCTAAGTGAATATATGTGAATATCCAAAATGCAACATAGAGCAAGGGAAACCCTATATGCTTATCTAAGATGATTAATATGCAATTAAGAATAATCCTAGATATCAAAACTAAATGACATGTCAATTAGTTTAGCTAATCAATATTAAGCACAAAACCTAATATGCTAGCACAATATAAAATCTCAAACATACATCATACTCATCTCAATATTGTATCTAAAGCATACAAAATAACAAACAAGTAATTAATTGAGATTGCTAGATAAGAGAAACACAAAACATGTAAGATATTAGTGAAAAGCTTACCAAGCAAAGTATGATGAAGATTCCATGCTAGATGACATCTAGATGATCTAAGATGATGCTAGATGATGATTGATGATCATGAAAAGTGTTTGAGAATCAAGAATGGAGTTCTTGGAATTTTTCTTCTCTTTGAAAAATATCCTAAGTATGAATTCTGAATATGAACTCTCTTAATTGACCTAAAGTCAAAGTGGCATATATATAGGGGGCCAAAACAAAGTGTGGTCGTTTAAGTAAGTTTCAAAGAAACGCACCAATCGGCGGTTTCAATCGGCGGCCAGGCCGCCGTTAATGACCGCCGAATTGAGCTCGTGAAGAACAGAGCATAAACGGCGGTTAATTCGGCGGTTTCGTGACCGCCGATTCCAACCGCCGAAACAGAACAGAGAGATCAAAATCAACCAGGTATGAACGGCGGTTTCGAACGGCGGTTTCATGCCCGCCGTTTCAACCGCCGAATTAGACTGAGAGATAAATCAATCAGGTCTTGAAACGGCGGTTTCGAACGGCGGTCGTGACCGCCGATCTTAACCGCAGAAATGCTCCAGACCAATCTGGACTGAAACGGCGGTTTCATTCGGCGGCCAGGCCGCCGATCATAACCGCCAATCACCTAGATAGGTGAAAACCAAGGAGAAGCCAAGGGCATTCTCCATAGGCGGTCCTCGCGCTAAACCAAGCACATTCTTGTGCATGCGCGGACGTTTCCGAAATGAATTATACAACAACATGACACAATTACACACCATAAAATATAATAAATAAGTGCAAGTGTGAAATGTGACAAATGAAGAGAATGCACACATATGCAATGAATGTTAAGTGTGTGTGTGCAACTAATCTCTTCAAAGAAAAGTAAGCACATAGAAATTTACCTTCGGTGCTTATCAACACGAGGTCTTCAAAAGGGCTTCGAACAACAAGACCGATACTTAGGCTACCCTTACAAAGAACCCCCACATATGGTTTGATCACGAAATAAGCCAATTAAAAACAACGGGAATCCTTACACCTACCATTCTTTAAAGCTCTCAAGAAAGGTGTTAACCAAAAATTGTCACCGGGGTGAAATCTCTAATTAACGGTTTATGAGGGACCCAAATCGGGATGGATCTGGGTTAGCGGGATACTCAGTAGCCCGATATCCCGCTACTTCTTGTAAATCTACTATGGATAGTGAGTGTAAGTGGTAGGATGACAAAGATTCTGGTATGTTGGATGTATGAACACATAAACTGTTTTATATAATCACTTAGATAAAGATTTACAAACCAATGCTAGAACGATTGAGATTACAATATCAAAGAAAAGAAAATGTTTTGGTGGGCAATAGAGATGGAGCTTTTCATGTCTGTCGATAAGTGGAAAAAATTGTAAGGATTCCCATTAATTGATTGGCTTATTTCGTGGTCAAACCACATGTCGGGGTTTGGTTGTAAGGGTAGTCTAGGTGATTAGTTGAAGATCAAAGACCCTCTCCAAGACCTCAAGAGGACAAGCACCAAAGGTATATTTGTAGTGCTTACTTTTGTCTTGAAGAGATATAGTTGCACACACACACAACATGCATAACTCTTATTCTTGAATGTTGTGTTTATATTTTGTGTGCATTGTGCTTTATTGAATTATTCAATATCTCTTCTTGCATGTTGAATTGATTGCATCTTGTTATATGATAATGCCATGACATGATAGGCATTAGGATGCATTCAATACCCACACTTGCACTTCATGCATGATTAACTTTCACTGTGGAGAAATTCGTTTCCCGAAGGTTGTTCAGAAACGTCCGCGCGTGCACGTTGATGTGCTTTGTTTTGCGCGATGATCGCCGGTGGAGATGCCTTTGGCTTCTCCTTGGTTTCACCATTTTTGGTGAAACGGCGATTACGTTCGGCGGCTTGGCCGCCGTTCGAAACCGCCGAATGAGACCTGATTGAAATATATCTCTCGGGTCCAAAACGGTGGTTATGATCGGCGGCTTAGAAATCGCCGAACGAAGTCACCGAAGTTCCCCTGTTCCGCTCGGGAGCCATTCGGCGGTTCAATTCGGCGGCCTGGCCGCCGAATGAAACCGCCGATCGTGCGATTTCAGGGGCAAAATTGTCTTTTCACTTGCCCTGTTCTTGATGTCTATAAATATCACACTTTCTCATTATCTGATCAAGTTCTTTTACTCTTAAGAACCCTAAACTTCAAAGATAGATTTTGAGAGAAAATCAAATCAAGAACTCACCTTTAACCACTCAAATCAAACCCTCTTTGCATCAAATTTCATATTGCATCTCCTATGTCTATATAGAGTGCATCCATGTATGGGTTTGCATCATCACAACTTGCTTGGTAAGATTTTGATTAACTTCATCTTATTTTAATATTTTTATTACCAAGCCATCTCTTTTAAATTACTTGTATGTTTTAGATCATATGCTAAATACAAGAAAAGAGAATTAATTGTGATGAATTGATTGAGTGTTGTTTTGTGATAGCTTTGTATCTAGGATTGGTTATCCTTTGCTTAGCTAAAGTTATATGCCATGACATATAGCTACATGTGATATCTAGGATTGATTATATTGTCATCTTATCATCCTAGGTAAGCATCTAGAGTACCCTAGCTCTTATTGCAATATTTGGATATCATTGCATATTCACATAGGGTTGTGCATCTCTTTTGAGAGATTTAAGTCTTGTGTGATTGACCGGGATTAGGTCGGACACCGGGAATAGGTGGTCACATAAGCAATTGGACTAAAGCCACTTTTAAAGGCCCGCGTGGTAGAAGTGGGGGGTTATTGACCGGAGTGTTAGACGAGGTCTACATAGGTTGTAAACTCCATTTCAATTAGTGGATTTCGAGGTCCGAGTGTGGCGCACTAAACAGCCCGTGGTTTTTCCCAGTGGTTGGGTTTCCACGTATACATCAAGTGTTATTTAAATTCCGCACTATATTACACTTGCTTGTATTTTTGACTAATAGGGGTATTTTCGTAAAATTGACTTGCATGCGAAAATTGGGTAATATTTGATAAAATCTATTCACCCCCCCTCTAGATTAATATTTAACACGCCTCGAGTATTAGTTAAATTACTAACAGTAAGGTAAGGTTTCGATCCCCCTTCTCTGTAAACATACGATGAATATATAGGCCCGTTTCTTAATGAGCACTCCTAGGTCTTCGGTCTAGGGTTTCAGTCATGTACGGGACTTTCCTTGGAGATTCGTTGAGATTTTAAGGGATTCATCCCTAAAATTAAGAGGTTCCCTCTTTCCTCCGATTTGATGGGAGTTGACTTCTATTTAAAATAGGATTCTGTATGGCGGGAATGAATGCCGCATTCTAACTTGAGTTTCTGTCTTGAACGGTGGCGTTCAAGGTTGCCCTTTTTATATGGTCTGCTATTCGGGGTACCCGCCTCCCGCTTCAGGCGGGGTCGGTATACTAGGATCTTGGTGTTAACTTGCTATGTGTATGCCACGAGTTTTGTGGGTCGGGATGCTTCGGGTATCCTGCCTTCCTTTCGTTCTTTTTGAATGATGTTTGGGAATATCGGGTATTGGACTACCGGGATATCCAGGGTAGGCAGGTGTTAAGACCTTGTGGCAGTAGTGTCTCTGGGGCCTTGTCTTCGAGGTTTCCTGATGCTTCCTTGGTCCTGAAAGTTATAGATCTGGCCGGGGCAGATGGGGGTTCATACCCTAACTTCATTGTAGGTAGCCGGGGTCCCGAGGTACCTCTAAAACTGTTGCTTTCTACCCCGACTCATTTTCCGAACCTGGTGGAAAATTCTTCTTTGGTCCTCGCCATTTTTGGAGGTTAACAGAAGTCCCCCCTGACTTGAACGCCGACATCTTGCTGGGGTTAGAGTTAGGATCTCTAACCTGCTTGAAGTATTTTCCATCTTGTCTATTTGTCTAGTCTCGTCTGGCTAGCTTCTATAACCGAGAGGAGGATCTTTCTTGGATTTGATAGCATTTAATGCCCGGCTCACGTGCTAGATGACGACTGCCTTCAGATTTCAAACGGGCTGCTTTTGGCGCGGTTTCCCTTGAAACCATCATGATTCGTTTCCGACTTCGTCTCTTCCTCTACCTCGATAACTGTCCAACTCTGCCTATAAATATTCCATTCCTTCTTCCTTCACACGCTCACGCTTATTTGAACCTTTTAGAGCTTCCATTTCTTCTTCTTTCACAAACCTTCCTTCTTCAAGAGTCTTCTTTGCCTTCATTCTTTTACTCGAATGGCCTCACCATAAAAAAATCCCAGCTTCTACGTCGGTCCTTCCTGTTCCAGATCCTCCGACAGTCTTTGTAACTCCTCGACCTGCTTCTCCGAATCCTCCTGACAGTATTGACAAGATGCTCGATGCGGAGCAAGTGGGGTCGGGAGAGAGTTCCCCGACATCTAAAGAGATGAAGCGAGGTCGGGATGAGGGCGACGTCGCCTATGATAGTACTCCGCTAAAACGCCGTTGTTCTAGCAAGAATCAAGGAATTAGGTCGGGCTCTGGTACTGGGCCCGAAAACCCAGCCCAAATTACTGATGAAGAAGAAGAAGAAGAAGACGACGACGTCGTCGAAATTGAGGCGGAGGGGGGGAAATATCCCAACTATCGACCTAGTAGGGGTTCAAACTAACCCGTTGTCCTCCTTCCATGATGGTCAGATTATCCCGGACTCTGTTTGCACATCTGACACCCTCATTTGGTTGAGGAGGACTTTCAAGATACCAGACCATATTTCGCTGTCCCTTCCTCATCGGGGTTATGATGTGTACACCCCTTCTGCGGGCCGTCTGTTGATCCATGTAGCGCCTTCGAATGCGGGGTTCGACTCCCACTTCACCCCTAACTCCGCAGATTACTTATGGCCTTAGAGCTAGCCCCACTCCAGATTTCCCCTGGGTTCTGGAAGAACTTGACGGTGTTTTTGGTGCTCTGGAGGGAGCAGTGTGAGAGGAATAACTTGTAGAGGGAAGCGGGCTTCGATGAAATCCGCTACATTTACTAGGTGGCCAATTTGTCACCCCGGGGTCAATTTTATTTGAGACCCAACAATAAAATGAAGTTCGTTGTACCCAGGGTGAACGTGAAATACAATCCACCCTGGAAGGATGAATGGATAGTAGTTGAAGGGGATTAGGGTCACTCAGTACATATCGGGGGAACTGAGTACCCGGTTCCTACCTAGTTCTCCCCCAAAGAAAGATGGAGTTCGGGGGAGCTGTCTTCTGAATCCAGGGGGATCTTGACGAGGATCCAGGAGCGGGGCTATATGAACATGCAGTACCTTTCCTGCAACAAGAAACATTCCTTTTCTTTGGCAGTTTCTGCAGTTCCTCCCCCGACATCTTCTCCTACTACTTCAACACCGGTAATCCCGACTTCCCAGGTGTCTCGCTCCCCAATTCCTTCTCCCCCCGGTTCTGGGTTGGTATCGGGGTCTTACCCTCCTGTACCCTCTTCTCCTCCTACTTTGGCGGGGTCACCGCTTCATTTCCCGGACTCTTCCCTGCCAAAGATCACCGTACGTCCCTCTCTTAGCGAGATGTTAGTGAAGTCAGCCAAAGTCAAAACCTCTCCAGTCCCCAAGACGAAGCCGACTGCTAAGGTTGCTACTCCCAAGTCTGCGGTCGTGGCTGGCTCTCCTCCTTCTCTCGCTTTCTCAACTAGGCGTCCTGCTAGGGCGGGGAAGGAAAAAATTGTCCGGGTGGAGAAAGATAAGTCGGCCACCCCTAAAGCTCCCTCTGTTGATCCTCCTTCTGGGTCTGGGTCTGGGTCTGGGTCGCGGGACTTGGGCCAGGAGGAAATCGTGTCCAAATTTATAGCAGTCTGCCCCGAGGGAGGCCTGCATCAGATGTCCTCCCTGCCAACGGATATTCTGGCCACCAAAGGGGCCGCCTTGCATCAGATGTTTCTAACTTTTCTCGCTTGTTAAATATAACTGCTTTTCAGGTACTAATTCCCTTTCTTATGTAGGGTTTCAAGTTTGCTTTGGCCATAGGGCAGTAAACCGCAGCCTTGAGGGAAGCCAATTTTGCACTCCAGGCCCAAGTAGAGGAAGCCAAAGACAACCTGGCCCGTGCTGAAGAAAATGTTGCTTCCCTAGTGCAAGCTGCAGCTGAGTCTGAATCCGGGAGGCAAGCTGCTTTGGTGGAGTTGGAAAGAATGCAGCGTGCTTACGATGCGGAGACTATCATTTCAACCCGACGCAAAGCTGAGAGGGAGACTGCCAAGGCAGAGATGGCGGTCTTTTTGGATGAAAACCGGTTCATGCGGGGTTCCGTGAAGGTTTTAGAATCTCGAATGGATTCTTCCTTCACGGATAGATACTTTACTGCCTCTTATGAGGTTGCCAAGGCTTTCCCTCCTTTTTTCGACTTGCTGACCCCCTTTGGCTAGGATCAGGACCACATTATGGCTAAGGCTGCCACTTTTTCAGATTGATCCTGATCAAAGGGGCCCTACGCAGGCCGCTACCGTCCCGGATCCACCTTATAAGCTGTCTGGTTCTGGTGACACAGTCGAGGTGGGGCCTCAGGATCTTCCCTTTGCTCAAGAAGATCTAGGGTAGGCCTCTGTTCAACGCACAACGGTGGCGAGTTCCCCTACTGTGACCAACTCACTTGAAGAAAGGCAGACAAGAGGAGAACAGATGGAGGGACCCCAGCAGGAAACGCATGCAGGAGAAGGGGATGATATATGATCTTGTTTTTTTACTTAATTAATATTCGTTTTGTAATTATTTGTAGCCCGAGAATGAGGGATTGGGCACCCTACTTAAGTTAATGAATTCCCTCAATTTTTGCGATCATTCCCTTTTACTTTCTTCATATGCTTGCTTATAGACTTATGCCTTGTTCAAGAGTGGTACTTGTATGTTTGAACGTGATCCAAGTAAGGATTATCCCGATTGTTCAACCTTGATTTGTTGGTGAACGGCAGGTTTTTACTTCGCTTTGTTTCCTAGGTATGGTCTTTGGTCAATAGTCCCTCTTAGCGATAACCAGCTACTAGGTCTCCTAATCTTACCATTGTCCATTTAACCTTGTTGAATTCTTCATTGGGGATCTTGATGATGGACTTATCTCAGTTGTCTATCGAGGTGGATCGTCTGGCATCTGGGAACTATCCTGGTAGGCAGCTAAGGCCACTTTGACACCAGGTTCATCCTGGAGAGGGTATTCCCCATCCGATGCTTCAGGAGGTCCGTATAGGTTCCCCTGGTCTTGATAAGATAGATCCTGACGGCCGACTACACCCCTTATGCATTTAAGCACCAGATCCTTCCTGGAGGAGGGTATACCCCGACCAAGGCAGCAAGAATACCATATGGCTTTTCCTGGTCTTGAGGCGAAAAGAATGGCGAAGACTTGCTAGGCGAAATTAGGATAACCAAAAACTGACTTTATTGAATTTCTCAAAAGCAAATATAGGGCAGGAAAAAAAATCAGGGTATACATATTAGAAATATACTAACCGAGATAACATTCCTCTTCAAATCTTAAGACTAAGGCCTCCTAGAGTGACCATCTTTCCCGATGTGATATACCGGGTAACCAAACATATCTCTAAACTATTCTGCGGGATATTGTCAAACCATCCCCGCTCCTCTTCCATTGTGCCCTCCAACTACGCCATCCCATGGCCCGGCTTATGAATAACGTGAGCATACTGCTTGGCCAACGCAGTTGGGTTAGCTGATACTGCACAACAAGTGCGGGCTGCTTGCTGGTCTCCTCTGACCTCTCCTACCTTGGTCCCAACCGAAAACTTCAGGACATTGTGATAAATAGACATGACTCCTCTGATTCCTGATAGGAAAGGTCTTCCCAAGATTGCATTGTAGGTGGACGGGATATCTACCACGATGAACTCTGTCATGATGTTCTGCTGAAGGGGGCTTCTCCAATTATCACGGCAAGATGTGCGTTCCTACTGGCATCACGGAGTCCCTTGTAAATCCGTATAAAGGTGTAGTGCAACTGTTGTAACACAGATTCTTAAGGTTGAGTTTCTCCAATGCTCATTTGAACAAAATATCCACGCTGCTTCCGGTGTCTATAAGGATGCGGTGGACCCGGCAATTGGCAATCTGAACCATGATCACCATTGGATCGTCATGGGGTTGCACTGTGTTATAGGCATCATCCTTGGTGAAAATAATCTGAGCGGACAGCGGGTACTCCCGAGATCGTCGGGATACCCGGAACACATCCTGACCAGCGATGAGCTTTGGGATCTTCCTAGCATGATTCTTTCTTGAATTGTTGGAAGTCCCGGCTAGGGTTGGGCCTCCGTTGATGGTATGGATAACCTGGATTTGCTGCATTAAGTCCTGAAAAGAACTCTCAGTGTGTTTTATATATAAAGCTAGAGGGGGGGGGGGGGGGGGGGGAATAGATTTTATCTAATTATTACCCAATTTTCACGTGCATGTCAATTTTACAAAAATACCCCTAGCAAGTCAAAAATACATACAAGTGTAATAAGATGCGGAAATAATAAATGACACTTGATGTTTACGTGGAAACCCTCATGGGAAAAAACCACGAGCTGTTTAGTGCGCCACACTTGGACCTCGAAATCCACTAATTGAAATGGAGTTTACAACCTATGTAGACCTCGTCTAACACTCCGGTCAATAACCCCCACTTCTACCACGCGGGCCTTTAAAAGTGGCTCTAGTCCAATTGCTTATGTGACCACCTATTCCCGGTGTCCGACCTAATCCCGGTCAATCACACAAGACTTAAATCTCTCAAAAGAGATGCACAACCCTATGTGAATATGCAATGATATCCAAATATTGCAATAAGAGCTAGGGTACTCTAGATGCTTACCTAGGATTATAAGATGACAATATAATCAATCATAGATATCACATATAGCTATATGTCATGGCATATAACTTTAGCTAAGTAAAGGATAACCAATCCTAGATACAAAGCTATCACAAAACAACACTCAATCAATTCATCACAATTAATTCTCTTTTCTTGTATTTAGCATATGATCTAAAACATACAAGTAATTTAAAAGAGATGGCTTGGTAATAAAAATATTAAAATAAGATGAAGTTAATCAAAATCTTACCAAGCAAGTTGTGATGATGCAAACCCATACATGGATGCACTCTATATAGACATAGGAGATGCAATATGAAATTTGATGCAAAAAGGATTTGATTTGAGTGGTTAAAGGTGAGTTCTTGATTTGATTTTCTCTAAAATATCTTTCTTTTAAGTTTAGGGTTCTAAAGAGTCAAAAGAACTTATTCAGATAATGAGAAAGTGTGATATTTATAGACATCAAGAACAGGACAAGTGAAAAGACAAATTTTCCCCTGAAATCGAACGATCGACGGTTTCAAACGGCGGCCAGGCCGCCGAATTGAACAGCCGAATGGCTCCCGTGAGGATCAGGAAACATCGGCGACTTCGTTCTGCGGTTTCGTAACCGCCGATCAGAACCGCCGTTTTGGACCTGAGAGATATTTCAATCAGGTCTCGATCTGCGGTTTCGAACGGCGGCCAGACCGCCGAACGGAACCGCCGTTTCACCAAAAATGGTGAAACCAAAGGAGAAGCCAAAGACATCTCCACCGGCGATCATCGCACAAAACAAAGCACACCAACGTGCACGCGCGGACGTTTTCGAACAACCTTCGGGAAACGAATTTCTCCACACTAAAAGCTAATCATGCATGAAGTGCAAGTGTGGGTATTGAATGCATCATAATGCCTATCATGTCATGGCATTTCATAGAACAAGATGCAATCAATTAAATGCAAGAAGAGATATTGAATAAATCAATAAAGCACAATGCACACAAAATATAAACACAACATTCAAGAATAAGAGTTATGCATGTTGTGTGTGTGTGCAACTATATCTCTTCAAGCCAAAGTAAGCACTAGATATACCTTTGGTGCTTGTCCTCTTGAGGTCTTGGAAAGGGTCTTTGATCTTCAACTAATCACCTAGACTACCCTTACAACCAAACCCCAACATGTGGTTTGCCCACGAAATAAGCCAATCAATTAAAGGGAATCCTTACAATCTCCCCATTTGGCTATTTCGTGACAAAACCACCACTCACAATGATTCCTCACAACAAAATAGAAACTACGGGTCTATTATGATTTTCTACAATACAAAGAGATAAGATAAAATAAATCTTGAAGTCTTCAATCTCTTGTAGAATAATCAATCCCTGAAAATTAAAGTTTCTATACTTTCCAATACAAGAAAAGGTGAGATGAATCAAGTGAGATAAATCAAGCATTTGCATTTAAGAATTTAAGCATAACATCATGCAATGTATGTAATGTGCAAATGCTCCCCCTCAAAGGGTTACTCCCCCTCAATAAGTATTCTCCCCAACATGCACAATTGCTACTACAATTTGCAACTCCCCTTACCACAACCTACTCCCCCTTTTTGTCATGATATAGACAAAGGAGTAGTCCCCAACCGGGTCACTCAAGGCAAAGAGAGATAGTAGCATTCTAGATATTTGCATAATCAATATAAGTCACTTTATGCAATCTCAATTAATTGGAGAGAAACAAGGAGATTTATTTAAAGAAAATGTGTGAATCAAACAAAATGCTTTGCATACAAGACATGTAGCATTTAAGTCCAAAATACCATGGTATTTGGCAAAGCAAATGACAAATGTTTTTAATATGAATTCAAACCAATTTCACCAATGTCATGAGAGAAGCAAGGATATAGGTTTTCATTGATTTCAATTTAAGAACAACTATATCCAACTTTATAAGCCAAACATGTCATGAGCGACTTTGCACCCTACTTGATTTTTCCGGATAAGATATCCGTATGATAGTAGACATGTTCAACCAATAAAGAAAGAGAGACATTTGGATTGTAAAATCCTTGAATGGATACAAGATCCTTTTTCATTTGAGTCTCATAAGCTTTTTCACACATTATTGCAGTTAAGAAATGCAATCATCAAAACATGCTTTTCAAGATTAGCATTTATTGCATTTAGCATGTCATTTAACAATCATCATGTCATGGAGATCATTATAGGTCATTCAAATTATATCCTATGTAAATATCTCCTAGTCCAAAAATGCATGTTTGAACATAAATATGACATGGATTGCAATACAAGCATTGATCACACTTATTGAATAGAAAATATATATACATAGTGTAACCAAGCTAACTCAAGCAACAAAAAGAGAAGCATAAGATATTTCAAATTTTTTGCAAGTGACAAGAATGTAAAATAGCTCTCTTTGCTTAAGTTCCCCATATGGGGTCAATTTTCCATACCGCTTCAAAGAAGGGCATGAGGTCTTAAAGACCTTCTAAGTCCATCGGACCTAGTTGAAGACGGACACTTTCCCTTTCCACATAGGCAGTAACATGTTGCTCTATGGCCTCCCGAGTTGCTTCTAGGACCACGGGGTCCTGTGGTGCTGATTTGGGATTAGGTGGTGGAACTGGTGCCGGGATCTGGCTTCTGGTTCCGTTCCTTTTCCCTTGATTCCTTTGGGTGGAAGCGAGGGAATGGGGCCCTGAGTTTACGGGTTACCCTTGGGAGGATCGGAGTCTCATCTTCTATTCTCTTCTGGGTTGAACTTGAAAAGTTGTTAAGGGTGGGGAGTTTTCTTCCCACATACGGCGCCAAAGTGTTTACCAAAAATTATCACCGGGGTGAAATCTCTAATTAACGGTTTATGAGGGACCCAGATCGGGATGGATCTGGGTTAGCGGGATACTCAGTAGCCCGATATCCCGCTACTTCTTGCAAATCTACTATGGATAGTGAGTGTAAGTGGTATGATGCCAAAGATTCTGGTATGTTGGATGTATGAACACATAAACGTTTTTATATAATCACTTAGATAAAGATTTACAAACCAATGCTAGAACGATTGAGATTACAATATCAAGGAAAAGAAACTGTCTTGCTGGGCAATGGAGATGGAGCTTTTCATGTCTATCGATAAGTGGAAAAAGTAAGGTAGGGTTTCGATCCCCCTTCTCTGTAAACATACGATGAATATATAGGCCTATTTCTTGATGAGCACTCCTAGGTCTTCGGTCTAGGGTTTCAGTCACGTACGGGGACTTTCCTTGGAGATTCACTGAGATTTTAGGGGATTCATCCCTAAAATTAAGTGGTTCCCTCTTTCCTCCGATTTGATGGGAGTTGACTTCTGTTAACCTAAAATTGTCACCGGGGTGCAATTTCGAATTAACGGTTTGTGAGGGACCCGGATCTGATTAGACCTAGGCTAGCGAGATGCAATGTACCCCGATATCCCGCTAGTTCTTTAGACTCCGCTAGGTGCGATAATCTCTTGCATGTAAAGACCCGGATCTGGGTAGATAGGGGGCAGCGAGGTGCTTAGTGGCCTGATACCCCGCTAGATCTCGCAAATCGGGTGTTACAATGTGTGTAAGTAGTAAGATAAGAAGGATTCTGATATATGGTAGAAGGTGGACTGGCCTAGAGGGAAAAAGCATCACATATGATCATATGCTGAAAAACCCCTAGGTAGTATCCGGTGGAGAGAGACCCTTTATATATTTATCAATAAGGCGTGCTCCGGGGAGCTTACAAAAGTAGGAGAATAATATAATATAAGTGCTCCAAAGAGCTTACAATAATAGGCGGGCGTAGGCTCGTTCTCTAATCAGTAGAAAAGAAGAAGAAAAAGGAAGCCTTGTTGGGGAAAAAGCCGTAGGTATTTTTTGGAGAAGAAGCCGATCCCTCTTATGTCGAATGTCATGTCATATATATAGGTTTTATTTCTTGTTGCCCACTCCGTCAATTTAGTCAATCACTCCACAATTATAGGAACACTGATTTGGTCTTGATTGAGTTGAATATTCTCCCATTAAATGGCATTGTGAATGGCCATTAAAGAGTTGACTATCTTCATTAATACAGTTGATTATCTCCATTAATAGGGTTGACTATCTCCATTAATAGCGTTGTGAATGGCCGGAGAGATCAACCTTCCTTTTATTTGAATGGTGGCGCATACTGTCCTTCTTGTAGCCTGGTTCTGGTCTTCCTTGATAATCTGATAGACAGTGTATTTAAGACCTCCCTTGTTGACGCCTTCTATGTTAGGTGGTTGGGAGGTGCTTGGAGGATCGGTCTGGGCAGGAAACATGATACGGGGTATTGAGTGCGGGGTACTGAGTACCAGGTGCGGGGTGCCGGGTGCCGGGTACCCAGTGCGAGGTACTGGGGTACCGAGTACCAAGTACGGGGTACGGGGTACGGGGTACCAAGTGCGGGGTACTGGGTACCAGGATACCAATGTGGTGCGACATCAAGATACTGTGTATCATGGATCATGCGGTAACGGGGTACCGAGATAGTGTGGTAGCGGGATCCTCAGGATCCTGGGTTCATTCTTTCATCAATTAAATGACTTTGACATGGATGGAAAATTCTTCTTTGGACCCTTGCCAAAAAAGGTGGTTAACAACTTCTATTTAAAATAGAATTCTGTATGGCGGGAATGAATGCCGCGTTCTAACTTGAGTTTCTGTCTTGAACGGTGGCGTTTAAGGTTGCCTTTTTTATATGGTCTGCTATTCGGGGTACCCGCCTCCCGCTTCAGGCGGGGTAGGTATACTGGGATCTTGGTGTTAACTTGCTATATGTATGCCACGGGTTTTATGGGTCGGGATGCTTCAGGTATCCCACTTTCCTTTCATTTCATTCTTTTTGAATGGTGTTTGGGAATATCGAGTATTGGACTACCGGGATATCGGGGTACTGAGATATCCAGGGTAGGCAGGTGTTAAGACCTTGTGGCAGTAGTGTCTCTAGGGCCTTGTCTTCGAGGTTTTCTGATGCTTCCTTGGTCCTGAAAGTTATAGATCTGGCCGGGGCAGGTGGGGGTTCATATCCTAACTTCATTGTAGGTAGGCGGGGTCCCAAGGTACCTCTAAAACTGTTGCTTTCTACCCCGACTCATTTTCCGAACCTGGTGGAAAATTCTTCTTTGGTCCCCGCCATTTTTGGAGGTTAACAAAAGGCAAAGGAGTCGAGTGGAACAAATATTGTGAAAAGTCCTTTCAAGCCTTGAAAGAATACCTCGGGCGAGCACCACTGCTATCAAAACCAGTAGCTGGAGAAACACTATACATGTACCTATCTGTCTCTGAAGCAACTACAAGTTCTGTATTGGTGAGATAGGAAGATGGGGTCCAAAAACTGGTATACTACATAAGCAAATCACTGTTACCAGTTGAGACAAGATACTCGCCAGCCGAGAAGATGGTACTCGCCCTAATAACAGCAGCAAGGAAGTTAATGCCGTATTTCCAGGCTCATAAAATCAGAGTATACACCAACTGCCCACTAAAACTGATTTTGTAAAAGCCAGAAGTATCCGGCAGACTAACGAAGTGGGTGATCGAACTAAGTGAGTTTGATGTAAAGTATCTCCCAAGGACAACAATCAAAGGCCAAGCGGTGGCGGACTTTGTGGCAGAGTTCACCGAACCAAACATGGATGTGGCGAGGATGATGGTGGAACAAACTAAGAAAAAATTCAAGTGGCAACTCTGCTTCGACGAGTCGTCAAACATGCATGGCAGCGGGGCAGGGGTAGTGGTGTCAACCCCGGAAGGAGATTCAGGTGAATGTGCCTTGCGTTTTGACTTCAAAGCTACTAACAACCAAGCCGAATATGAAGCACTCATAGCAAGACTAAGAGTTTGCACAGTTCTAGGAGTTGATGAGGTAGAAATTTTCAGCGACTCCCAAGTCATTGTTAATCAAGTACTAGATGAGTACCAGGCGAGAGACGAAAGCATGATTGCTTACCTTAAGTTAGCAAAGGAACTGCTGGGAAGATTTAAAGAATATAGAATTATTCAGGTCCCCAGAGAAGAAAACGAGCAGGCCGACGCCTTGGCCAAATTGGCATCCGCCACAATCAACATCTGGCCCAGAACCATTCCCATGATCCACCTACTGCAGCCGAGTATAATCAAACAAATGGAAGTTGGGGCAGTCTTCGGCGAGACAGACAGTTGGATAATACCAATCAAAGAATACCTCGTCAATGACATACCCCCAAATGATCCATTAGAGGCAAAACGACTAAAGTACAGAGCTACAAGATATTCAGTCCTCAATGGAGAACTGTATAAAAGGGGATATTCAAGAGTATTACAGAGATGTGTCGGACCTGAAGAAGCAGAAGGTATCCTGAAAAGCATATATAGTGGAAACTGTGGGAACCATGCTGTGGGTGTCAGTTTAGCCCATAAAACGTTGAGACAGGGTTTTTACTGGCCAACGTTGTTCGCCGATGCAAAGAGGATAGCAGCAAGGTGTGAGGCGTGTCAGAAAATTGCTAACAACATTCACCAACCACCTGAACGCTTGCAGAGAATTACTTCGCCTTGGCCATTCGCCATGTGGGGAATTGACTTGATCGGCCCAATGCCAACGGCATCCGGAGGAGCAAAACATGTCATTGTAGTCGTGGATTACTTTACAAAGTGGGTAGAAGCCGAACCATTAGTGCACATAATAGAAGCAAACACTACAAGCTTTGTGAAGAAAAATATCCTGTACAGATTCGGGACACCAAACACCATCGTCACTGACAATGGAACCCAATTCGACTGTAAGAAATTCAGGGAGCTGTGTGACAAGTATGGGATCAACAACTACTACGCATCTGCAGCACATCCACAGACAAATGGCCAAACTGAAGCAGTGAACAAGATCATAAAGCACAACCTGAAAGCCAAGCTGGCTGCAAAGAAAGGCAGTTGGGCAGAGAAGTTGCCACAGGTGCTATGGGCGTATCGAACCACAGAAAGAAGCTCAACAGGTGTGAAATTCCCTTAAGCAATATAGTGTAAAATATACCTAGAGGGGGGTGAATAGGTATTTACTCAAATTCTTCCAATCTTAAAAATGATGCGGAATATAACAAAGAAAATGCACACTTGATTAGATTTAGCAAATGAATTGATTTCACTAATACAAGAGTTAATCAATATACAAGATATGCAATCAATGTAAGATATGGAAGATAAAGAAAAGTGAAAACAAAAATGAACACAAGTATTTTTTATGTGGTAAAACCTCAAAGAGGAAACATCTACGGGTTGATACCACAACCACCGGCAAAGCAATCCACTATACGAAAAGGACTTACACACTCAAGCTATCAACATATGATATCCGCTCAAGCTATCACCTCCTAATCTACCCTCAGGCAAGTGAACTACCAAGCCTACTTCCTATCCGAGATGTGTCCTACACCTCTAGAAAGCAACTTCCTATCCAAGACGCTCACGTCTCTAGGAAGATTTCTTGCTTGACTATCCGAGTCCTCCCGACTCTAATCAAGACTTCTTGCTTGGCTATCCGGAACACTTTCCTAGCCAAGACTTCTTGCTGAAGACAAAGCTTCACTCACTTTGCAAGAGACTTCAACCTTTCACAAGGCAATGATCTAAGTGATGCAAATGATGCAAACACAAGCAAATAGAGCAAGTAGATCAAACACACTCTATGAAGAATTAGATATGCACAAATCAAGCTCACAAGCAAATGTAGCTAATTCTTATGAACATGTGATTAGAGATCTAGATTAGACATTCAAAATCATTCACAAAAATATCTAGAAACCTAAACATGTCAATCAAAGCTAGAGTAACAAGTTTTCAATAGAAATCACAAAACTAGCTTTGAAATCAAGTGAACAAGTTAACACTTGAAATCCACAACATATTCAATCCAAACAAGAACTAGATTTAAATGGTAGATAGCACAATCAAAAATCCTAGTTCATGAACATGTGACAAAAACCTAGAAATCAACAATCAAGCTCAAGAACAAAAAGTATTTCTAGAATCAATGTCAAGATAGGTCAAGTTTAGCAATATATGTTCAATTGAAATCAAATGGCTAAAACTCAACAATCAATAGATCAACCACCCCTAGAATATGATCTAACAACATTCTAAACACATATCATCTATCAATTAGGAAGATTAAAAAAGATGATCAAAAGATGAAGTGAGAAGAAGAAGTTTCACATAAAAAAGTTGAGTCTCATACTGAAATCAGATCAATGGGAAATATTACGAACTCAAATGGCTCTGAAAATGCTTGGGGTTTGTAGCTCTCTTCAAGACCAACAATTTTGGCTTTTGAATCACTCAATTCGGAGTTGAAATGAGAGAGATATGATCAAAATAAGAAATCAAAAATTGTAAAGAATTCTATACGGGATTTCGAATATATATAGAGGGAAAAGAGATGGAGAAGAGAGAGGATGACGGGAGCCAATCAGAGGCTGCCATGTCAGCACCCCGTGGGGAGCGCGTGGGCCTCACGGGACCAGAGGGGTGCTCTGGCCGTGGGTCCCACGGGCTCCACACGTTGTGGCCAATGCATGGCCTTTGGCCATGCTTGCCTCTCGCGCGCTCCCTCACGTTCGTCAGCCATATCGTGGGCGTCCGAACTCCGATTTCGAATCTGTTTTCAGATTACGAACCGTGACTCCCTCACGCATGACTATGACTATAAAACTTTGAAAAATGGTTGAGAAATCATCTCGGAAAATAACGATGAAGTCAACTCAACGAATGAGAACGCAAAGTAGCATAGCTAAGTCGTTTGGACTCGAAACCTTATGAATGAGTAACCGAAACGACCGGAACTCAATAAGGAATCAAATAAGAACATATTCAAGTCCAAAATACAAAACACACAAACAAATAAACACAAATTCACACAAGCATGCCATATCAAAGAGATAGTCACAAAGCATGCAATTCTACAATGTTTATCTATTAGAGATCAATGCATGAGCATACTAAGAAGTGTGTGGATGTGATATACCAAATGTTTGAACCATGATGCAGGGACACACATGTATGAATTGTGTGTGTGTGCGCTTACGCCTTGCAAGAGGATGGAAGTCAAGATATACCTTTTGACGTTTTTCACCTCTTGAAGACGACTTTTGCACTAGACGTTGCTCTTCATCTTTGAAGCTTCTTTTCTTCCAAGAACATCCTAAGCAACAACTAATACAAATATAGAGTGTTTTGCAATGGAATCAAGCCAATACAAATCATGAACCTTACAAGGTGAAACCCTATATTCCATGGCTTTCGGAGCTAAAGCTGTCATCCCCGTGGAAACATCTTTCTCTTCACCAAGAGTATAACTCTTTCAACTAGAACTCAACATTGACATGCTGAAATGTGGTCTGGACGAGTTAGAAGAAAGAAGAGAACACACACAAATAAGAAACGCTACCTATCAACAAAGGGCAGCCAGGTACTACAACTCACATGTGCGTGAAAGAAAGTTCGCACTCGGCGACTTAATATTGAAAAGGGTGAATCCGGGAACCAGAAACAAGGCTGTAGGATCGCTCACAGATAAATGGGAAGGGCTTTATCAAATTACGGGCATGGCTAGTCACGTGGCATATCGCATTACTCGAGAGGGCTTTGGCGAACTACCTCGACCATACAATGCGCAGTACCTGAAAATATACTACCCTTGACCTCTTCACCTCCTTTCAGGACTTATTTTGATATTTTCTTTTTAGTCGTTTTTCTTTTTTTTAGCATTCTTTCTTTCCATTTTATTTTGTCAAAGGTTGCAGGAGATATTCAATAAAGAGTAATTTATTACTGTGAACTCATGATTTGGCTCGCCACTGGAAGTAACCAATTCACAAAAGTTACTCGTCGTCGTACATTACAAGCTACTCGTCGTTGCGTAAAGACAAGTTTAAAACTCGCAGCGACACAAAAGGTGAGCGGGATGACCCCAAAAATACAGCGGGCTAAACGCGAATACGTCACCTCAACCTGAACATATTATAAAACCGATCAGAGGTCGCAACCATTGGTAAAACAAGACCCGTGGAAAGGCACGAGAAGCGTCCAATCAAAAGCGTACATGAGACATGTCTCAATGAAAACGCTGGGGGTCGAAAAAGCTAGCTGTAAATAAAATGACTAAGTCAAAAGCAAAAGTGGGAGACGTCCCAATAGTATGCTCAAAGAAAATTGGTGTATGGTCGGACACGTCCAGACAAACACTAATAAAGCCAAAAACTCAGCAATGGCAGGTAAAAGCATGTATTGCATAAATAAACATCATTTATAGGTGAGTACAAGAAACAAAAACATATTAAGGGTCAGCTGGAGCATCACCACCATCTTCATCATCCTCATCGGCCTCATCCTCTGATGGCCAAACTATCGCTTCATCCCCGTCCGGTATAAAAGGTCCATAATCCCTGCCGGTAACAGGACCTAAATCAGGCTCGACACCGGAACTAGAAAAGCTACCTTTTTGACCAGAGTAGTAAGTATTAAAAGCACGCTTGGTGGGGACTTCTAAATGCATCGGGTGAGGTTCAGTCCTTGTATAGCGGCAGTGGGCTTTCCAGCGTTTTATCTGTTCCTTAATTGAGCCCACCGCGTTGTCCATGTGCAACTGAAGGGATTTGTCGAAGCGCCTTAAAGCCTTCTCATTCGAATGATCCTTCATTGCAAAGAACTTCTTCGACTGCCTCATGCCTCGTTCATATTCGCGCAACAAAAACGCATCATAGGTAGGGGATCTTTTAAAACGATCGACTGCTTCGACTTCCAATACAGCCTTTAAATCGCTGAAGATGACATCCCTTGAAGATAGCTGGTTGTGCAAGTCCTGCACTTCTCTCTCAGCCTTCTCTCTAGCTTCTTCAGCTAGCTGCTCAGTTTCCAAGTGCGCTGCAAGTGAGTTCTGACTAACAGACAATTGCTTCCTCAGCGAGCGAATTTCTTCCTCAGCTGTAGACAGTTTTTCCTCGGCGGCTAGCTGAGCAAACAGGTAACCGTCCATGGATTCCCTCAGCTGAGCGAGTTGCTGAGCGTAGGATTCTTCAGCAGAAAGCTTCTCGGCTGCCAAGATAGAAGCCTGCTCTCGCAGACGTTTATTCTCCCTGGAAAGTGAGTTCTCGTGCCTATAGTTGTCAGCCAACTCAGACATCATCTGAAAAGGAAACATACGAGTCAAGAAGTATGTATAAACGGAGATATAATAGAAGTGCTGTAAGAGACCTACCAGAGAATGGCAGTTGAAGAAAAACTCCATTTTCCTATTGCAAGACTTGCCATTCACATGCTCCCAACCTTCACCAATGTAGACGTTGTGTTTGATCAGATGTGAACAAATTTCAGCAGTTGAGAAATCCGAGAGAGAAACATAACCGGATTCTTCACCAGCTTCAGTTGAGCCCAAGGGAAGAGCTTCAAGGGCAACACCCGAAGCAGAAGCAGACGCAGATGGGAACACCCCGGGTTGTCTTGATGGTCCCGGCTGACTAGTTGACCCTGGCCGACCAGATGGCCTAGGCTGACCAGCATAGGAAACATTCGGCTCACTCGCAGCCGCAGAAGGAGAAACTGCTCTGGGCGGGGTAGGAGTAGGGACGTTCAATTCATTAACCCCCTCAGGAGGTTGAGGCACCGCTGCATTTTCCCCTTCAGCAGGAGCCTTATGGGCAGTTTTTTTAGTAGGGGGAGCCTCGGCGAGCACAGTTTCACCAGCACCCTCTTCGTCCAAAGAAACTATATACTGCACAACCCTTGACGCCCGCTTTGGGGGTCAAACAACATGGTCGGGGGTACTCTGGGAGCGCGCTTTCCCCTGCCAGTTCTGGGGTTCAAATTGCTTGCAGGATCAGGGGGAGTTTCAGGGACATTCACATCAAAAACAGGAATGTCATCATCTGCCCTTGAAACCCCCACCTTTTCTTTGCCCTTGTGACTGGGGGTACTAGCAGGAACTTCCTGACGAGCGAGGGGCTGACCTGTTTCGGCACCTCCCCCTAGGTCATCACCAACGTCTTTACCATATGAAGGATCACCACCATCGGGACTGGCGATCCCTTCCTTGGCCAAACCAACAGCGTGCCTTTTGCTAGTAGCCTTAGAATTCTTCACTGCCCGAGCTTGCAAATCGCAAACTATATCAAAGTCGCACACTGCAAAGAGCAACCAAACGTTACTAACGGAATAAACAAAACAATAATACTAAAGGAAAGCATGTAAAACTTACGGCGAGGAAGTCTAGCGGGCAAGCGCGGAAAAATTCGCTGAGCAATCATTTTCTCCTCGTTAAAGAGAAACGATCGACCTCTCTCATCCAAAGGAAGGACAGCTGCCGCGGTGAGATGAGAAATCTCTGAATCCAGTAGAGCAGGGATTGCCTTCGACCAAGACTCGGGAGAGGTAAAATGTCTGGGAACTTTCCTCGTTGGAAGGTTACGGCGATCACTAGCAGGCACATCTCTGCCCCATTCACCGCCAACAAAGAACCAACTGTTCTTCCACCTCTTATTCGAAGTAGGAAAACCCCAAATGAAGCCTTTCTTCTTCTCGTCACTGGTAACCTCGACCTGTCTAGGGTCCGCCACACCCTCAGGAATCCAGTTCTCCACGGCTGAAGAAAGAAGGAAATACGTGTCGCTATTACCTGCTTGCCTCAAAGTGTAAAAATGGCGAATCTCACGGGGCGTAGGGGGTCCGTAACCTTTAAGCTTCCACATCAAACTTAGACACATCAAAATCCTATAACTATTAGGGGCGAGCTGGGCAGGCACAATCTGGGCCTCCGTAAGGAATCTAGCGATGAAAGGCTGAAGGGGAAGGGTTACCCCACAATTGAGCATGGCGCCATAAATGGCGACTGCATTTCGGGAGGATTCCACGCCGCTCGATCACCGGGTAGCATCAAAGTCACTGCGTTCGGGATTTTGAAGCGACTTTTATACTTGCGAAGTTCCTTCTCGCTAACCACATTGACCTCACAGTCAAAGGAACACGGGCGATTAAATGAGAAGTGCAATATATCTCGTTGATGATCATCAACATCTGAGTCGACGGTTGTCTGAGCATCCAGCAAAGACCCTCGGGGAACCCTCGTCTACTGCCACCAGGTTTAGAAGACCTCGTCATCACCGGAGAATCACTATCAAAAGATGTTGACGGTGAAATTTGGATTGCCACGCACTCAACAATTATATCAATTTAATATAAAACGAGAAAATCAAGAACGCATGCAAAAGACAGATTTTACGTGGAAAACCCTTGAATGGGAAAAAACCACGGCGCCCCCTGAGGGCAGAAAAATAATACTAGGTTTTGTTGCTTTGTTACTGTAAGGATTCCCATTCTTTGATTGGCTTATTTCGTGGACAAACCACATGTGGGATTCTTTGTAAGGGTAGCTTAGGTATTGGAGTTCAATTTGATTGCCCTTTGAAGATTTCATCATTGACAAGCACATAAGGTAATTTCTAGGTGCTTACTTGCAATTGAAGAGATAGATGCACACACTCACAAATCATGCATATTGTGTTACTCCCTTATGTTGTGTGTCTTTTATGTGTGCTTTATTGTTCATATATCTCTCTTCTTGCATGTTTACATGATTGCATCTCTTTTGTTTTGACTTTTCTTATTAGGCTTTAGGATGCAAAGCCAAGGGGCGTTTTATGCCCTTATTCGGCGGTCCATGACCGCAGAATAGGCCGCCGTTTTTTCGGCGCCCTTGGTTCGGCGTTAAGGGGCCGCAAAACAGGCCGCCGAAAGGGACGAGAGAGTCAGGTCCAAATTCGGGGCCCTTATTCGGCGGGCAAGGCCGCATAATAGGCCGCCGTTTTTCGACGCCCTTGGTTCGGCGTTAAGGGGCCGTAAAACAGGCCGCCGAAAGGGACCAGAGAATCAGGTCCAATTTCAGCACCCTTTTTCGGCGACCAAGGGCGTAGAACAAGGCCGCATTTTCCCAGTCTTCGCGACTGTTGGGATTCGGCGCCCTTGTTATGCGATCACCGGCTGCATAACCAAGGGCGTAGAAATGCCTTTTTCTGTCCATTTTTTCAAAACGACGCCACTTCTATTTGAGACCCTATATATATGTGGCTTTCATATCTAGGTCGTTTTAAAAAGAGTTCAATAGCCATTTTTTGCTTAGCATATTTTTCCAAGAGAAAAATTTCACCAAGAACTCATCTTTCATTACTCAAACATCATTCCATGTCCATCAAACATCATCTAGGATCTTTCTCAAGCATCTAGATATCTTTTTACACGGATTTTTCATCTCACTTTGCTTGGTAAGTTCTTCACTTATATCTTACATATTTTGTGTCTTTCTTCCCAAGCAATCTCTTTTATTACTTGTATGTCATTGATATATATCTTAGATACAAGTTTGAGATTAGTGTTTTGAATGTTTGAGAGTTGTATTGTGATAGCTTCTAGGTTTTTCATAATCCTTGCTTAGCTAAGCTTTTTGACATGTCATTTAGCTCGTGATATCTAGGATTGCATTTCTTGATATATCATCATCCTACATAAGCATATAGGGTTACCTAGCTCTTTATTGCATTTTTGAGTATTTCATATATTCACTTAGGTTGTAACTCTCTTCATTGAGAAGTAAGTCTTGTGTAGCTTCCGGGATTAGGTTGTGTAAATCACAAGCAATTGGACTAGGTTCGCTTATACCGGGATTAGGTAGGTGTGTGATTACTTCCGGGATTAGGTTGTAATCGGTTTACACATTTAGTGGATTCGAGGTTCGAGTGTGGCTTACTTACTAGCCCGTGGTTTTTCCCGTGAGGGTTTCCACGTAAATATTAAGTGTTGTTTAATTTCCGCACCATATTACACTTGCTATTTAATTGTGACTAGTTAGGGGTTTTTCGTAATCTTGACCTTGCATGAAAATTGGATAAAATTAATTAAAATCTATTCACCCCCCCCCCCCCCCCCCTCTCTAGATAATATATTATACACCGAGTATTAGTTTCAATTGGTATCAGAGCAGGTTCCTAGACATACTTAGGTGATCCTTTGCTCTCTTTGGTGTGTTTTGCATTTTGTGTGATTTGTGTTCATTCATACATTTGCATTCATTTCATTCATTCATAAACACTATGAGTGGAAACGGTGGAAATGGTGGTGGCAACGAGGGTGCTTCTAGCACAAGGCCTCCGCTTCTTACCGGATTGAATTATGCCTCATGGAAAGGCAAGATGGAGTCCTACATATGTCAAATCCATGACCGAGCTTGGATGGCGGTTGAAGATGGTTACACATCTCCTATGATGACTCCGGCGGGTGGAGGAGAGGATGTACTCAAGCCTAAGGCGCAATGGAACGCGCAAAAGTTTGAGGCCTCAAAATGGAATAGGAAGGCAATGCATGCCATTTTATGTGCCATGGACGAGAATCAATACAAATTGATTCAAAATACTAGGATAGCCAATGAGGCATGGGACATCCTAGAGATTGCACATGAGGGAACCGAAGTGGTGAAGGACTCCAAGCTTCAAGTCCTCCAAACTCAATTCGAGATGCTTAAGATGGAGGAGCATGAGTGCTTCAATGATTTTGAGATCAAGTTGATGGACATAGTCAATCAAAGTTATCAACTTGGTGATCCATACTCGGATAGGAGAATTAAGCAAAAGATTATGAGATCTCTACCCGAGAGGTTTGAATCCAAGGTGACGGCTTTAGAAGAAAATAGTGGTTACAAGGATATAAAGCCGAGTGAGGTGATTGGGAGACTTCTAGCTTACGAGTCTAGGAAAGGACCTACCTCCACACCTCCTAAGAAGCAAAAGGGAATTGCTTTGAAGGCCTCCAAAGTTGAGAAGGAGGAGGATGATGACTCGGACGAAGAAATGGCTCTTTTGATGAGAAGGTTCAAGAAATTCTACAAGTCCGAGAAGAAGGGTTTTGGATCCAAGGGTCAAGACTTCAAGAAAAAGACTCCATTCAAGAAGTTTGAGCCTAGGCAAGAGAAGACCTAGAAGAAAAGGGTCCGATGCTTTGAGTGTGGTGGCATAGGACACTTTGCCCCCGATTGTGCCATTCATGTTAACAAGAAGAAAGGCAAAGTGATGGCCGCCACAAGGAGTGGAAGTGATGACTCCAATGAAGGAGATGAGTCTTCGGATGATGAAGAACTCATGGCTAACTTCATAGCCTTTACCTCTTCTCACAAGAGCAAAAGTGCTAGTGAAGATGAAAATGAGAGTCAAGTGGAAATTGACTCAAGTGATGATTGCTCTTCATCACACTCCACAAATGGAAATGTGGATAGGATGGATCTCAAAGACTACATGGAGAAATTTGAGAGTTCAAGGCTAAAGAACAAGAGAGAAATTAGGAGATTAAAAGAAGAAAATCTAGAGCTCTCAACTCAAATAGACCAATTAAGTGAAAAAGTAGTGAGATCAACAAAGAATGAAGATAAGCTAAAAGAGGAGTTAGTCTTATCTAGGAGGAATGAAGAAAGTCTAAAGACGGAGCTTGAAGAAGTAAGAGAGTCTATGACTATGATGGATTCTAGCACCAAGAAGTTTGACCATATGCTTGGTGTTGGAAAGAGTCCATGTGACAAGAGGGGTCTTGGGTATGAAGATGGCAAGAAGATCTCAACCTCTAACAAGACCGTGTTTGTCAAGAGTTTGAGGAACGAAGAAACTTCATTTGTGCAAATTCCTAGGAAGAAGTTAGAAGTAGGACAATGTTCAAATGCTCAAGTGAAGATGGGGCCAAGAAGGCAACCTCAAGCTCAACCCCCTAGGGACTCTCAAGCCTACATTCCTCCACAAGTGGCTCACAAAGGGAAGAGACCAATCATGCAACCTCAAGCTAGGAAGCAATCTAGGCCGGTTCAACAACGAAGATGGATTGAACACATTCATCCACAAAGACAAGGACAAGGTATGATTCCTTATTTTACTCCTATATGTCATTTTTATGGATTTGATGGTCACATTAGACCACATTGCTTTCGATATATTAAAATGTGTGTTGTATGTATTAATTCGCCAAATAGACACGTCACCAAAAGAGGTAGCGAATGATGAAGGAAAGGTTGCCACGTCACTCGTTGACCAAGTCAAGGAAGAAACATGTGGCCAGTCAAAATGTCAACACTTTAAATCAGTAGTCAAAGGTGTGGTCGCCAGAGCTAGATATATACTCGCCAAAGGTAAAAACGTGGTCGCCAAAGGATAATACCCAGGAGTAAAAGGTACTCGCCGCATCAACACACTGGGCCCAAAACGACTCCGCAGAAACACGGAAATATAACCCTAAACATCTAGAAGACCCATGGCATCAAGGAATCATAAAAAGGAAGGGATAGAGCATATCCGAATCCGTGACAACATAAGAATCCTAGTACGATTCAAGGAGGAAATCCTACCACCAACACGACTAAAACCAAGGGGAAACCCTAAATTATCATGTATAAATAGAACCATCTATCCCACAAGGAAAGGGTTCGAAAAAACTTAGAAAGAGAGAGGAAAGCAATTGTATGAGAGATCTGAGTGTGTAACGAAGCAAGAAAACTAGTATTATCTTTCTGCCCTCCGGGGCACCGTGGTTTTTTCCCATTCAAGGGCTTTTCCACATAAAATATGTCTCTTGCATGCATTGATTACTTCCTTGCTTTATTTTGAGTTGATAAAATTGTTGAGTGCGTGGCAATCCAAATTTCACAGTCAATAATTGGCGCTAGAAGGAGGGGAACATAGAACAGAAACTTCGAGGAACCCTTGCGAATTAAAGAACATGAACAACGACAGTGACAGAGATGGTAACTCCAGGGAAGATCTAATTGTCGATCCAACCGCACTAACGGGAGATAGGGCGGTGGCGATCGGGGAACAATCGGCGGCAATACCAGGAACTAGGACAGCCGACCCCGGGGTCTTGCAACACTTTCAAACCGCATTGGCAAACCTAATCAACGAGGCTAGCAAAATAGGGCTTTCGCTGCCCTTAGGGTTAGGAATTTCTTCTCCTTACGAATTAACCACTCCCGAAATCCGTCCACCTGGAAGACTGCGGTCAGAAGTTCACATTGCAACCCCTGATGCCCAAGCAAGACAATCCACTGAAGAGACTCCCCAGGATCACCCTGAGGATTTCGAAGGGGGCAAACAAAGGAAGGGCAAAGGTGTGATGAATGAAGAATCTAGGGAGGAACGAGACTAGATACGAACACATGGGGTCAATTCCAGTGACACTTACCAAAAGAACCGGCGAAGAAACCGTTCTATCTCGTCCGAAGATAAGAGTCCTCGTCCACGAAGGGAATTACGGTCCAAAAGAGCACGGCGAAAAAGATCCAAAAGCACAGAAGATCGAAGGAGCCCGGATAATAGAGGCAATCATGGGAGAATGACAATCAAAAGCAGACTCAATCCAGAAGGAGAACCAACTGGCCAGCGAGATGTCACCTTACAAGAGTTGTCAAGAAAGGTTTCAGCAATGGCACGGAGGTATGGTCGCAACGCATCTTCAGATGACGAATCGGAGAGTCCATTCATCGATCACATTGCTCGCACCCAGTTTCCAGATAGGTTCAGAATGCCGACCATTGAACAGTACAAAGAAAACAGGGATCCGAAGGAGCATGTTCGCCGATTCCGTAATATTATGGCCCAGTATTCATCCAATGACGGACTGCTATGTCTCACCTTCCCACAGACATTCGGCGACCTCGCCTCTAGATGGTTTGGAAGACTTCCTCCCGGAAGTATTAGCAGTTTCTCAAAACTCAGCAAAGCGTTCATAAGACAATTCATGGGGAGCGTGCAGAGAAGGAAGTCACTCGCCCATCTATCGAATCTAAAGCAGGAGCGCAATGAGTCGATCAAGAAGTATCTAGCAAGATTCAAGAAAGAGGTTGCACAAATTGAGGATGCCAGTGACGTAGCTGTTATCGCCGCTTTCACCAATGGGTTGCAAAGTGGGCGACTATCCTTTGATCTGCGAAGGGATAGGCCAAAAACTTACGAGGAGATGATGGAAATAGCCGGTGATTATGCATTGGCAGAAGAAGAAGAAGAAGTAGCACAAGGGGGTAGCTACGTGCATGGCCATAAGCCTGACTCAAAATCAGAATATAAGGACAACAAGAAGACACAGTCGCGTGATCGCCAGGGAGACGAAAGAGGCCAAAAGGGACATCCAAGGGAAAGCAAAGGAAACGCCCGGTCCAGCAGGTTTCAAGGAAGGTACAACCGTTACACCCCCTTAACTGGCGACCAGGAGGAAATACTTTCTGTGGTAGAAGACAAAGGACTCGCCAAATACCCTCGGCAACAATCAGCTAACGCCAGGAGAGATACAACCAAGTACTGCCGATTTCATAAAGATCATGGGCATGAAACTTCAAAGTGTTTCCAATTACGTGATCATATTGAGAGCTTGATCAGGGACGGGCACCTGAAAGATTTTACGTTGAAAAGCGATAAGCAAGGTGGTCGCCAAGATAACCACCAAGGGATCAGGCAGGAAAGGAGGAGTCCAAGGAGGGACAGCCCTAACGCTGCTATAAACACCATCTTTGGCGGGCCCCATACTGGGAGAAGCAATCGAGAAAGGATGTCAGAAGTCTGAGAAGTAATGCATGACAGCAGAAATATGGAGATTAATTTTGTGCAGAGGAACCCCAAGAAAGGAAGGGAAGGACATGACCCCATAACATTTACGGCGGAAGACTCCGACGGAATCGATGCAAAGCCTAACGATGCAATTGTAGTGGGAGTTCAAATTGCACACAGGGATGTCCTTCGGGTAATGATTGATAACGGAAGTTCAGCAGATATCCTAAGTGCTAGAGTATACGATGAGCTGCCACTGGACATGAAGGATCTAGAGCCTTTCCATGTACCACTGAAAGGTTTCGGGGGTGCAGAAGTAAGATCTTTGGGAACTGTGAAATTACCAGTGAGGTTCGGTACAGCGCCATGCAGGTGAACAATCCTTTTGGATTTCGTGGTAGTCGACATCCATAATTGGCCATATAACGCTTTGCTTGGCAGGCCTTTTCTTAACAAAGCCCGAGCTGTCACTTCAACCCACGCCTTGAAGGTAAAATTCCCCACAGAATTTGGAGTCGGGGAACTGAAAGGGTCACAAGAGATGGCTCGCCGCGCTAACCTTTCAATCTTTAAAGATAAGGCGGGGATGGAGACCTTAAACATATTCGAAGTGAATAAGGAGGCACAGGAAGAAAATCCGGAAGCATTCAAATTGGACCCAAGGGACAAAGCAAGCAGAGAAAAGGAAGAGCCAACTGAGTCCATTATTCTGGATGAAACAGAACCGAATAAAACGGTCAGGATTGGAGCCAGGTTGGCCGAACGAGTAAAAAGAGATGTGACAAGCCTGCTGAAAGAGTACAAAGGGATATTCGCTTGGAGCCATGAGGACATGCCAGGAATTGATAGAAGTGTTATTTCACACAACCTGACTGTGAACGAAAAATGCAAACCAGTGGTGCAAAAAAGGAGAAGCTTCAACCCAGAGATAAGTGCGGCGATAAAAGAGGAGGTATCCAAGTTGCTCGCCGCAGGGTCCATCAGGGAAGTTAAGTACTCAGAATGGGTGGCGAATGTAGTTCTAGTGAAAAAGAAGAATAATCAATGGAGGATGTGCGTCGATTTCACCGACCTAAACAAGGCCTGCCCCAAGGACAGCTTCCCGCTACCAAGAATTGACCAGTTGGTCGATGCAACGGCAGGACATGAGACATTGAGCTTCATGGATGCCTACTCGGGCTATAACCAAATAAAAATGCATGCGCCTGATGAGGAAAAAACAGCATTCACCACAGACCAAGGGCTATACTGTTACACAGTCATGCCGTTCGCCCTGAAAAATGCTGGAGCAACTTACCAGCATTTAGTCAACAAGATGTTCGCCAGACAAATAGGAAGAAATATGGAGGTTTACGTTGATGATATGCTAACAAAAAGCATCACAGCAGATAAACATATAGATGACCTGAGGGAAACATTTGATGTGTTGGTAAAGTATGGAATGAAGTTCAACCCCGCAAAATGCGTGTTCGGCGTACCATCAAGAAGATTTCTTGGGTATCAAGTACATCAAAGAGGAATCGAAGTGAACCCGGAGAAAATCCAAGCATTAGCAGAAATGATTTCACCAAGAACTTTGAAGGACGTCCAAAGGCTCACAGGGTGCCTGGCATCGCTGAGCAGGTTCATAGCTAAATCGACAGACCGATGCCTACCATTCTTCAAAGCTCTAAAGAAAGGAAAGGGAGTCGAGTGGAACGAAGATTGTGAAAGAGCTTTCCAGACCCTGAAAGATTACCTTGGGAAGGCAGCATTACTGTCAAAACCAGAAATAGGAGAGACGCTGTATATGTATTTGTCCGTCTCTGAAGCAGCCACAAGTTCCGTGCTTGTAAAACAGGAAGAGGGAATCTAGAAACCAATATACTACACCAGCAAGGCATTGTTACCAGCTGAAACCAGGTACTCACCGGCTGAAAAAATGGCACTCGCTCTAATCACAGCGGCAAGGAAGTTAAGGCCATATTTCCAGGCTCATAAAATCGGAGTATACACCAATTGCCCACTGAAACTAATTCTGCAGAAACCAGAAGTATCCGGTCGATTAACAAAGTGGGCGATCCAGTTAAGTGAATTCGATATAGAGTATCTACCAAGGACGGCAATTAAAGCCCAAGCAATGGCAGATTTTGTAGCAGAATTCACCGAGCCAAGTGTAGAAGTGGCAAGAATGATGGTGGAGCAAAATAAGAGAGTATTCAAATGGCAACTCCGCGTTGACGGGTCGTCAAACACGCACGGCAGTGGGGCAGGGGTAGTAGTGTTAACCCCGGAAGGAGATTCAGTCGAATGTGCCTTGCGTTTTGACTTCAAAGCTACTAACAATCAAGCTGAGTATGAGGCGCTCATAGCAGGTTTAAAAGTTTGCACAGTCCTAGGAGCAGATGAGGTAGAAATCTTCAGCGACTCTCAAGTTGTTGTCAATCAGGTACTAGATGAATACCAGGCAAGAGACGAAAGCATGATCGCCTACCTAGGATTAGCGAGAGAGCTACTGGGAAGATTTAAAGAATACAGAATTATTCATGTACCCAGAGAAGAAAACGAGCAGGCTGATGCCTTAGCCAAGCTAGCCTCCGCCACAATCAACATCTGGCCCAAAACTATCTCTATGATCCGCCTATTGCAGCCAAGTATAGTAACAACAAAGGAAGTGGGGGCAATCTTTGGCGAGAGGGACAGCTGGATCACACCCATCAAAGAGTACCTCGCCAATGATGTACTCCCAAGAGATCCATTAGAAGCAAAACGATTGAAGTACAGAGCTACAAGATATTCAGTACTCAATGGAGAACTGTACAAAAGGGGGTACTCAAGAGCACTACAAAGATGTGTCGGGCCTGAAGAAGCAGAAGGTATCCTGAGAAGCATACATAGTGGGAATTATGGAAATCACACTGGGGGTGTCAGCCTAGCCCACAAAACATTAAGGCAGGGTTTTTACTGGCCAACACTATTCGCCGATGCCAAAAGAGTGGCAGCGAGATGCGGGGCGTGTCAAAAGATTGCCAATAACATTCGCCAACCACCTGAACTCTTGTAGAGTATTACCTCGCCTTGGCCGTTCGCCATGTGGGGAATTGACTTGATCGGCCCAATGTCAACAGCAACTGGAGGAGCGAAGCACGCTATAGTAGCTGTAGATTATTTTACAAAGTGGGTAGAAGCCGAACCATTGGTACATATAACAGAAGCCAACACTATAAGCTTTGTGAAGAAAAATATCCTGTATAGGTTCGGGATACCCAACACCATCATCACTGACAACGGGACCCAATTCGACGGAAACAAATTCAGGGAGCTATGTGACAAGTATGGTATCAACAACTACTACGCCTCCCCAGCGCACCCGCAGACAAACGGCCAGACTGAAGCAGTGAACAAAATCATAAAACACAACCTGAAAGCCAAATTGGCAGCAAAAAAGGGAAGCTGGGCAGAGAAATTGCCACAGGTACTTTGGGCATATCGAACCACAGAAAGAGGTTCAACAGGTGAGACCCCATTTTCCATGGCTTACGGAGCTGAAGCAGTCATCCCCGTAGAGACGTCCTTCTCTTCACCAAGAGTACAACTCTTTCAACCAGAACTCAATGTTGATATGTTAAAATGCGGTCTAGATGAGTTAGAAGAGAGAAGAGAATGCGCACAGATAAGAAACACTGCATACCAACAGAGGGTAGCCAGGTATTACAATTCACATGTGCGTGAAAGGAGGTTCGCACTCGGCGACTTGGTGCTGAAAAGGGTGAACCCAGGGACTAGAGACAAGGCTGCAGGATCACTCGCAGACAAATGGGAAGGACCTTATCAAATCACAGGCATAGCTGGTCACGGGGCATATCACATCACTCGAGAAGGTTTTGGCGAACTACCTCGGCCATGCAATGCGCAGTACCTGAAGATATACTACCCTTGACTTTTTCATTATTTCTAAAGATTTAGCTCAAAGTTTTTATTCATAGGCAGGTTTCGTTTTAGCATTTTTTCAATGTTACTGTTTTGACAAAAGTTGCAGGAACTATCCAAATAAAGAGTAATTTATTACTGAGAATTCGTGACTTGACTCGCCAGTTACAAAGGGCACTCGCCGTCATATATCAATACCATTGCGTAAAGACGAGTTTCATACTCACAGCAATGAGAATAAGTAACGACCCAACGAAACTAAAGCAAGCCAAAAGCGACTACGTCGCCATAGCCCAAGCTACAGAAATTGGGGATCGCCACTACAAGGAGAATAAGACCTCCGGAGAAAAACTTGGTGTGGGCGAATACGTCCCGAATAAGCACCAAGTACGCCAGAACTCAGCAGTGGCAGCTGAATAAATAAAAGCATGTTAAAAACTTGGTGTATGGTCGGATACGTCCTGACAAACACTGAGTACGCCAAAATCCAGCAATGGCAGCTGAATACAACAAGATATGTTAAAAACTCAGTGAAAAACTGAGTACGCCAAAATCCAGCAATGGCAGCTGAATACAACAAGATATGTTAAAAACTCAGTGAAAAACTGAGTACGCCAAAATCCAGCAATGGCAGCTGAATACAAGATATGCTAAAAACTTAGTGAAAAGCTGAGTACGCAAAAATTCAGCGAATAGCAGCTGAATACACAAAAATATGCTAAAAACCTGGTGAAATACTGAGTAAGTCGAAAATTCGGCAAAGGCAGCTGAACAAAGAAAAGGTTTATAACTTTAAAAAAAAATAATAATAAAGTCTTTTACAAATAAAGATACAAAAAGAGAAACTGAAGATACAAAGATTTACAATCCTTCAGTATGAAAAACACAAAAATTCAACTAGCTGCAGGAGGGCCCTCGCTATCTTCTTCATCTTCGATCTCCTCGTCTGAAGGCCAGGCAACTTCCTCATCCCCTTCTGGCATAAAACGTTCATAATCCCTTCCAGCAATAGGACCCAAGTCAGGCTCAGCGCCAGAACCAGAAAAGCTGCCCTTCTGACCCGAGTAGTAAGTATTGAAGGCACGCTTGCTGGGGATTTCTAAATGCATAGGGTGAGGTTCAGTCATGTTGTAACGACAGTGGGCTTTCCAACGTTTTATCTGCTCTTTAATTGAATCCACTCCGCTGGCCATATGCTATTGAAAAGACCGGTCGAAACGCCTCAGAGCCTTCTCATTTGAGTGATCCTTCATGGCGAAGAACTTCTTCGACTGCCTCATGCCTTTTTCAAATTCACGTAGTAAAAGCGCGCCATAGGCAGGGGATCTCTTGAAACGATCAACCGCTTCAACCTCCAGCACAGCCTTGAGATCGTTCAGAATAACTTCATGCGAGGATAACTGGTTGCGCAAATCCAAAGCCTCACGCTCAGCTTTCTCCTTTGCCTCCTCAGCCAGTCGCTCAGCCTCAAAACGTGCTGCGAGTGATTCTTGATTAGCGAAAAGTTGCTCTCGCAGCAAACGAATCTCTTCCTCATCAGCAGCTAATTTATCTTCAGCGACAAGTTGAGCTGAAAGATAACCATCCGCAGATTCCCTCAACTGAGCGAGATGCTGAGTATGGATTTCCTCAGCAGAGAGCTTCTCAGCAGCCAAAATAGAAGTCTGTTCCCTCAGACGTTTCACATCCCTCGAAAGGAAATTCCCTCGCCTATAAGCGTCAGTCAACTCAGACATCATCTAAAAAGAAAAACAGTCAAGTCAGGAAACATACGAATAAAAAACACAAACACGAATATCGTAACAGACTCACCAGGGAGTGACAATCAAAGAAAAATTCCATCTTCTTGTTGCAGAATCTGCTCTTCATGTGCTCCCAGCCCTCATCAACATAAACATTGTTGTTCATTATATGTGAGCAAATCTCTGCAGCCGTGAAAGGGACACAAACCCCTCTCCCTCACCAACTCCGATTGGATCCACGGGAGGAACTTCACGGGCAATACCCGAACCTGACGCAGAAGCCCCGGTTTGCTTCGATGGCCCCGACTTATCAGCTGGCCCCGGCTGACCAGATGGCCCAGGCTGATCAGCAGACGACACGTTCGGCTCATCTACAGCTGCTGGAGGAGAAGCTGCACTGGTTGGAGAGAAAGCAGGAACATTCGATTTACTAGCTCTTTCAGGAGGTGGAGACACTACCTCACTCATCCCTTCAGCAGGGGCTTCAGGCACAGTTGTTTGAGTAGAGGGAATCTCGGCGAACACAGGTCCATCAGCACCTTCCTCGTCAGAAGAAACAACATACTGCACGACTCTTGATGCCCGCTTCAAAGGTCGAGAAGTATGATCAGGGGTGCCCTCAGCCGGGCGTTTTCCTCTACCAGTCATAGGGGTTAGATCATTTGCAGGATCAAGAGGAATTTCAGGGACATCCGCGTCAAAAATAGGAGTATCATGGACTGGCCCTGAAACTCCAACTTTCTCTTTTCCCTTACGGCTGAAGGTAGCTGCAGGAGTGGTCGCAGCAGCGGTATTCGCAGCAGGAACGTTCGCAGCAGCCTCGGTATACAAAGGGGGTTGTCCCGATTCGACCCCACCCTCAGGAATATCACCAGC
Source organism: Acer yangbiense (assembly GCA_008009225.1). Taxonomy (NCBI): domain Eukaryota; kingdom Viridiplantae; phylum Streptophyta; class Magnoliopsida; order Sapindales; family Sapindaceae; genus Acer; species Acer yangbiense. The sequence continues at coordinate 74,557 of VAHF01000258.1, read as the reverse complement.
CTCCTCGCCATCGGAGGGATCGCCACCATCCGGGCTAGCAATCCCTTCCTTGGCCAAACCAGTAGCATGTCTTTTACTGGTAGCCTCGGAATTCTTTACTGCCCGGGCATGTAGATCGCAAACTGTGTCAAAGTCATTCACTGTAAGAAAAATAGACCAAGTATCACTAGCAGAATAAAAAGAAGCAGTAATAAAAAAAAAGAGAAAAAAACGGACAAACTTACAACGAGGTAGCCTAGCAGGTAGGCGTGGGAAAATTCGTTGAGCAATCATTTTTTCCTCAACCAAGAGGAAAGATTTGTCCCTCGAATCCAAAGGAAGGACGGCCGCCGCGGCGAGGCGAGAGATCTCCCCATCCAGCAAAACAGGGACAGTTTTCGACCAGGCTTCAGGAGAAGTGAAGTGCCTGGGAACCTTCTTCGTCGAAAGATTACGGCGACTGCTGGCTGGCACATCTCGACCCCACTCGCCACCAGCAAAAAACCAACTGTTTTTCCACCTCTTGTTTGAAGTGGGGAAACCCTATATAAAACCCTTCTTCTTCTCGTCACTTGAAATCTCCACCTGACCGGGGTTCGCCACACCCTCAGGGATCCAGCTTTCTACGGGTGAAGAGAGAAGGAAATACGTGCCGCCATTGCCCGCCTGTCTTAATGTGTAAAAATGGTGAATCTCGCGAGGCGTAGGGGGGCCCATAACCCTTCAACTTCCACATAAGGCACAGGCACAGGCACATCAAAATCCTATAACTATTTGGGGCGAGTTGTGCCGGCGTAATTCGGGCCTCCGCGAGAAACCTGGCAATAAAAGGCTGAAGGGGAAGAGTTACCCCGCAGCTGAGCATGGCACCATAAATAGCGACCGCATTCTCAGGGGGATTCCAGACGGCCCGATCACCAGATGGCATCAAGGTCACCGAATCTGGAATATCGAAACGACTCCTGTACTTGAGGAGCTCGCCCTCGCCAACCACGTTGATTTCCGTATCAAAAGAACACAGACGATTTAACGAAAACCGCAGCCTATCTCGTTGATGGGCCTCAACATCAGAATCAACAGTCGTCTGCGCATCCAGTAGGGACTCGCGAGGGGCCCTAGGGGTGCGTCGTTTGCTGCCACTTGGTTTAGAAGATCTCGGCATGGCTGGAGAATCACTAATGGAAGACGAAGGAGAAATGTCAGGAATAAAATTATTTTCAGAAGATGGAACGAAAACAAAAAGTGGAACCGGAGAATCCGGATGAAATTTGCAAATCAAAGATTCAATTTTGTCCGCAGTACATTTATCACCCAACTCTAAAGCTTGCATCATCTGATTAAAAAGAGCAGAACGCAAGGAGGGATCCATGAAAACTCACCAGAAAAACCCTAGATTCGAAGGGCGAGCAAGAAAATTGGGAACGCCAAGTTGTAGGCACAATCGATTTCGAGGCAAGTCGTCCGACAGGGAAACGAAACGGAAGAAATTCGTGACAGAAATTTATGAGGAAGATGAAGAAACTCTGTTTTGAGAGAGAGAAAATAGAGAAATAAAATGGAAAGAGAGAGCAAAGTGAGGAAGAAGAAGCAATCGAGCCTTAAAAAGAGGGAACTTCGAAATTCAAAAAGAAAAGAAAATCAAATAAGAGATATGCAATTAATGTGAATGACGGCTACAGTAACTAGCTGTAACAGTCACCACCAAATATTGGACAGGTGGCGTCTCGGGGATCACCAACCAGCCGGAATGTCCCTTCACCTGTCAAGTAAGTGGAAGCGCTAAAAGTTGTGTGGTTGAAATTAAAAGTTTATACTGGAAGAATCAACCAATCAATGCAACACGTGGTGAAAAGAAGAAAAGGGGGAGTTAATTACAAAGGGCACCAAAATCTCGAAAGCATGGATATAAATACTACTCGCAGAGGCAAACGAAGTAAAAAGAACAAATCATTCGCCCAGCTCGAAGTATTTATGGGGGTATTGTTGTATGTATTAATTCGCCAAATAGACACGTCACCAAAAGAGGTAGCGAATGATGAAGGAAAGGTTGCCACGTCACTCGTTGACCAAGTCAAGGAAGAAACATGTGGCCAGTCAAAATGTCAACACTTTAAATCAGTAGTCAAAGGTGTGGTCGCCAGAGCTAGATATATACTCGCCAAAGGTAAAAACGTGGTCGCCAAAGGATAATACCCAGGAGTAAAAGGTACTCGCCGCATCAACACACTGGGCCCAAAACGACTCCGCAGAAACACGGAAATATAACCCTAAACATCTAGAAGACCCATGGCATCAAGGAATCATAAAAAGGAAGGGATAGAGCATATCCGAATCCGTGACAACATAAGAATCCTAGTACGATTCAAGGAGGAAATCCTACCACCAACACGACTAAAACCAAGGGGAAACCCTAAATTATCATGTATAAATAGAACCATCTATCCCACAAGGAAAGGGTTCGAAAAAACTTAGAAAGAGAGAGGAAAGCAATTGTATGAGAGATCTGAGTGTGTAACGAAGCAAGAAAACTAGTATTATCTTTCTGCCCTCCGGGGCACCGTGGTTTTTTCCCATTCAAGGGCTTTTCCACGTAAAATCTGTCTCTTGCATGCATTGATTACTTCCTTGCTTTATTTTGAGTTGATATAATTGTTGAGTGCGTGGCAATCCAAATTTCACCGTCAACAATGTGCAAAACTAGAAGCATGATTGAGAAGAAAAAGAAAAGAGCCATGATGCATGTTCCTAGGAATGATGATATTGTTATACATGATCCTAGAACATCTAGAGCCCATGTACCAAAGACCACTAAGAAAGCTAAGATTGTTTCTAGGTGGATTAGAAAGAATGAAAATGTTTGTCATGTTGCTCAAATAGCCTTGAAGGCAAATTCTTCTAATTTTTGGTATTTAGATAGTGGGTGCTCTAGGCACATGACGGGAAACAAGAGTTTATTCGAGACTCTTGTCATGGAGGAAGGTGGAAGTGTCACCTTTGGTGATGGATCCAAGAAAAGAGTAAGAGGGAAAGGAACCATTTCCATTCCCGGATTACCTTCCTTGTCCAATGCTTTATTTGTTGATGGCCTAAAAGCCAATTTGATAAGCATTTCACATCTAAGTGATGAAGGATTTTCCGTCTTATTTTCTAAAAATGATTGCTCTATCCTATTGCCCAATGGACAAACCTTGTTGAAAGGTATGAGATCTAGCGACAATTGCTATTGTCTTGAAGCTAGTATAGTCTCACACAATGTGTCCTTGAATGAGCAAATTGAGTTGTGGCATGAAAGACTTGGCCACATGAACTTTCAGGATTTACGAATCCTAGTCAAGTTCGATTGTGTGCGTCGCCTTCCCAAGCTTGGGAAGAAAGCCAATGGTGTTTGTGGACCTTGCCATCAAGGAAAACAAACCAAAGCCATGCACAAAAAGGGCAAGTATCTCTCCACCAAGGAGCCCCTAGAGCTTCTCCACATGGATCTTATGGGTCCTATGCAAACCGAGAGTTTAGGTGGAAAGAGATACATTTTTGTTTGTGTTGATGATTTCTCTAGATTCACATGGACTTATTTTCTTAGAGAAAAATCCGAGACTTTTGACAAGTTTAAAATGCTTTGTAATAAAATTCAAAATGAGATGAACTTAAACATTAAAAGCATAAAACGGATTAGAAGTGACCATGGGAGGGAATTTGAGAATGCTTCTTTTGAAACCTATTGTGATAGTGTAGGCATCTCCCATGAGTTTTCGGCTCCTAGGACACCTCAACAAAATGGAGTTGTTGAGAGGAAAAATAGGGTCTTACAAGAGATGGCCCGTGTGATATTGCTTAGCAACAATGTCCCTAGGAACCTATGGGCCGAAGCCGTCAATACGGCTTGCTATATAGGAAATAGAGTGTTCCTAAGGCCCGGTACTAGACAAACCTCCTATGAGTTATGGAAAGGTAAAAGGCCGAATGTTAGCTACTTCCACACATTTGGAAGCAAATGCTACATTTTAAATGACCGTGATCAACTTGGCAAATTTGATGCTAAGAGTGATGTGGGTATTTTTATTGGCTATGCCTTGAATAGTAGAGCCTATAGAGTTTTCAACTTGAAGACTCGAACCTTCATGGAATCATCCAATGTTGTCATTGATGATACAAGGCTCAAGTCTAATGACCATGAGGAGGAGGTTAGTTTAGATGATGACTCTCCCTTGGAGAAGGTTGTGGAGACTCCCAATGTTGGGACATCCAACCTTGATAAAGAGGCCACTCAACCTCTTGATAGAGTTCCTCTTGTGGACTCTAATGAACCCGCTCCATGGGTTAGAAGACTCCATAACAAAGAGGATGTTATTGGAGATGTGAATGAGGGTGTTAAGACTAGGCGTCAAATTGCTAATCTCATTAGCTTTACATGCTACACCTTAAATGATGAAGCCTTAAATGATGAATTTTGGGTTCTTGCCATGCAAGAAGAGCTAAACCAATTCGAAAGGAATGAGGTTTGGACTCTAGTTCCTAGGCCTAAAAACACACATGTTATAGGCACTAAGTGGATTTATAGGAACAAATCCGATGAGGATGGCAACATAGTGCGGAACAAGGCTAGACTTGTAGCACAAGGGTACTCTCAAATTGAGGGTATCGACTTTGAGGAGACATTTGCTCCCGTTGCCCGTTTAGAGTCCATTAGGCTTCTCTTGTCCATTTCTTGTGTGCACAAGTTCAAATTGCACCAAATGGACGTCAAGAGTACCTTCCTAAATGGCTTCTTGCATGAGGAAGTGTTTGTTGAACAACCTAAGGGGTTTGTGGATGCTCACCACCCCAACCATGTCTATCGCCTCAAAAAGGCTCTATATGGGTTGAAACAAGCACCGAGGGCTTGGTATGAGCGCCTCACTCAATTTCTTGTTGACAATAACTATATAATGGGTAGTGTTGACAAGACACTATTCATCAAGAAAGAACATGATGAGCTCTTTATAGCTCAAATCTATGTTGATGATATAGTGTTTGGCTCCACCAACAACATCAAGGTCCAACAATTTGTTGATGCTATGTCTCTTGAATTTGAGATGAGTCTTGTTGGTGAGCTTAGTTACTTCCTAGGTTTGCAAATTAGGCAAATGAATGATGGGATTTTCATAACCCAAGCCAAATATGCTAAGAACCTAGTGAAGAAGTTTGGTCTAGAAAATTCCAAACATTGTGAGACACCCATGAGTACCACTTTGAAGCTAAGCAAGGATGCTAGTGGTAAAAGTGTGGATCAAACTCTATATCATGGCATGATTGGTAGCTTGCTTTACTTGACCGCAAGTAGGCCCGATATATCTTTTAGTGTGGGTGTGTGTGCTAGGTACCAAGCGGATCCTAAGGAGTCCCATCTCTCTTCCGTTAAAAGAATCATTCGCTATGCGAATGGGACTTCCAACTATGGGATTTGGTACTCTTTTGACACTAATGCTAGTCTTGTAGGCTTTAGTGATGCGGATTGGGCAGGAAATTGTGATGATAGGAAAAGCACATCGGGCGGTTGCTTCTTCCTAGGCAACAACTTGGTGTCTTGGTTTTGCAAGAATCAAAACTCGATTTCCTTGTCCACGGCCGAGGCCGAGTACATAGCCGCGGGGAGTGGATGCACACAACTCCTATGGATGAAGCAAATGCTAGTCGACTACGGATTCAACCAAGGTACTCTAACCCTTTTTTGTGATAACATGAGTGCTATTAATATTTCCAAGAATCCGGTACAACACTCTAGGACTAAGCATATTGACATCCGCCATCACTTCATTAGAGAGCTTGTTGAGAATAAATGCATAGTACTTGAACATGTAGGTACTAATGATCAACTTGCGGACTTATTTACTAAACCCTTAGATGCTACTCAATTTAAAACTCTTAGTAGATCTATTGGGATATGCCTTGTGGAGTGATGTGTTTTGTGATTGACCCCATATGGGGAACTCAAGCAAAGAGAGCTAGTTTGCATTCTTGTCACTTGCAAAAGATTTGAAATATCTTATGCCTCTTCTTTTAATTGCTTGAGTAAGCTTGGTTGTACATATGCTTATATGTTTTTACTTCAATAAGTGTGAACCTTGCTTGTCTACAATCCATGTCATATTTATGTTCAAACATGCATTTTTGGACTAGGAGATCTTCATAGGAAGTATGATTTGAATGACCTATAGTTATCTCCATGACATGATGATTCTTTTATAACATGCTAATGACAAATGAAAAAGCATGAATTTATGATTGTATGCTCTTAAAATGCAAAACTTGTGTGAAAAAGCTTATGAGACTCAAATGAAAATCATAATGTCTCTCTTTCTTTATTTGTTGAACATGGCTACTATCATACGGATATCTTATCCGGAAAAATCAAATAGGGTGCAAAGTCGCTCATGCCATGTTTCGCTTATAAAGTTGGATATAGTTGCTCTTAAATTGTAATCAATGAAATCTCTATATCCTTGCTTTTCTCATGACATTGGTGAAATTGGTTTGAATTCTTATTTGAAACCTTTGTCATTTGCTTTGCCAAATACCATTGTATTTTGGGCTTGAATGCTACATGTCTTGTATGCAAAGCATGTTTGATTCACACATTTTCTTCAAATAAATCTCCTTGTTTCTCTTCAATTAATTGAGGTGCATAAAGTGACCTATATGTATATGCAAATATCTTGCATGCTACTATCTCTCGTTGCTATGAGTGACCCGGTTGGGGACTACTCATTTGCCTATATCATGACAAAAAAGGGGAGTAGGATATGGTAAGGGGAGTTGCAAATTGTAGTAGCAATTGTGCTTGTTGGGGAGAACATTCATTGAGGGGGAGTAACCCGTTGAGGGGGAGCATTGCATATTCATACATTTCATGATGTTGTACTTATTTTTTAATGCAAATGCTTGTTTTATCTCACATGATTAATCTCACATATGCTTGCTTTGGAAGTGTAACTTTTGTCTTGAAGGGTTGATAGTTCTACAAGAGATTGGAGACTTGAAGATTTTTTTTACCTTTTAATATCTCTTTGTAATGTAGAATATCTTTGTTATCCCGTAGCTTATTTTTTGTTGTGAGAATTTATGTGAGAGGTGGTTTTGTCACGAAATAGCCAAAGGGGGAGATTGTAAGGATTCCCATTCTTTGATTGGCTTATTTCGTGGACAAACCACATGTGGGATTCTTTGTAAGGGTAGCTTAGGTATTGGAGTTCAATTTGATTGCCCTTTGAAGATTTCATCATTGACAAGCACATAAGGTAATTTCTAGGTGCTTACATGCAATTGAAGAGATAGATGCACACACTCACAAATCATGCATATTGTGTTACTCCTTTATGTTGTGTGTCTTTTATGTGTGCTTTATTGTTCATATATCTCTCTTCTTGCATGTTTACATGATTGCATCTCTTTTGTTTTGACTTTTCTTGTTAGGCTTTAGGATGCAAAGCCAAGGGGCTTTTTGCGCCCTTATTCGGCGGTCCATGACCGCAGAATAGGCCGCCGTTTTTCGGCGCCCTTGGTTCGGCTTTAAGGGGTGACGAGCCCCGGAACGGTCTATAATTAAGTATCCCCGGTGGCGCCAACAACTTGGTCGGCGCACGCGGGACACATGATAGTTCTCTAAACTATCGTAAAATAAATGGGGCGCGTATGTTTTTCTGCAAGCGCACGGATCGTTACGATCGCATATCGGCAAGTATGGTTCGTTCCACAAAAAGATGGATTCGTTAACTGTATCTAGTTCTAGTGTTTATTAAAGCATGTAAATGGAAAGCGGTGTGGTGTGTGCGAAATGTAAAATAATTAACTAAGGGAGAAATGTAGCCGGGTGTCTTGGCTATCTAATTAATCTACTCATAATTAAGTTAATCTACTCCTAAAGGCAAGACACCCTAACTACGAAAATAAAGGTGGCTTGGAGATAAGCAAGATATATAACACATATGGGACATCGGTTTACCAAACACAATATGCAAATTATGTGGATTGTTTATCATGTAAATCCAATTAATTCAGTAAAGGGTTCGTTCTCTTGATTAAGGAAATTACCCCGAAATCTTGATTAGGGAATTTCCGAAATCATGTACTCACTTTCCAATCGGAAAAGTGATCGTGTCTAGGGTTTAGACCCATTAAGCACAAGAACTATGAACCAGAGCTAAAGTGGCATGATTATGCACACCTAAGCTATTTCCATTCCATATAGCTAATAGCTGAATTTATACCCGGAATGGAAATCCGAGCACAAACTCAACTCTTAATCACTCTAATCACCCTAAACACATACATAGTAAATCATACATCAACATACATAAACAAATGAGATATTTGATTACAACTACTCCTAATCATTTAGTTAATCTACTCCTAATCTCATCCATACATACATATCAACACATAATCATCCATACATATGATTATCATAAAAAGAGCTTAATCACTATACATCTAGGAATGAATCAATACCAAATCAAAGCAAATGAACAAACATACATATATTAGCATAAGTGTTGGTTTACAATATTCCCAAATGGGTTATACATCAATAGAAATACAAGAGATGAGTAAATGAAGAAATAACCCTTGAAGACAAGCCTCTAATAGGTCTCCCTTGCTATGAAACTCCCTTGGCTCGGTTTTGACACCCAAGCCTCTCATATCTCTGCATCTCTACTCTCCATGGAAGGCTTTCCATGGAGGAAAATCCCCCATGGAAAGCTTGGAGTTGCTCTCTCTCTTTTGTGATGATCAATCCAAGAAAAGTGGTTTCTTGGAGCAAAGTTGGATGGTGCACACTTAAAAAGAGAGGAAAATAGTGATGTATATATAGTGGGAAGTGTATAGGGCAAGAATGGGGATCAAAATATCCCAAAATATCTGAAAATCCTCTTGAGTCGGCCAGTTGGGCGAGCTCATTCACTCTGCCTCGCGGGCTTGTTCCCACCGCCGGAAGTTGCCTTGGAAAAAATGACGTTTCCCGCGAGCTTGAACCTTCTGGACGGCTGGCTTTTTCCCGCTGCATAAAACCGCCGTATCCCGGCGAGTTTGGACGTTCTGGAACGCGAGAAAGAAGCCGCTGAACCAAGCTTGCGAGCTTGCATGGCCATGGAGTTTGGAGGATTTGGTGGAGAGTGGAACCTTTGCATGGGAGGCTCAAAGTGGGTCCACCGTGACCGGGAGAAGACCGGCTACTGATCTGGACAGAGAAAGGCTGGAAAAACCGTCAAAAAATGGCCGGAATAAGTCGGGTTGAAGTCGGGTCACGACCGGGTCGAACGCGGGTCGAACACGGGTCGGGTCGGGTCGCCCGGCTGTAGCTTGAAGACGACGTGACGTCATCCAGACGTCACGCTGATGCGCGCCCATGCCAAAACGACGCCGTTTCTCTGCTGACGTGGCGCTGGTGCTGTGCCTTGCACGGATAATTACAATATGCACCCCTGATCTTCTCTGTTGACGGTGAAATTTGGATTACCCCGCACTCAACAATTATATCAATTTAATATAAAACCAGAAAATTAAGAACGCATGCAAAAGACAGATTTTACGTGGAAAACCCTTGAATGGGAAAAAACCACGGCGCCCCTGAGGGCAGAAAAATAATACTAGGTTTTCGTTGCCTTGTTACACACTTAGATCTCTCTTACAATTGCTCTCTAGATTTCTGAACCCCCTCCTCATGGGATAGGTGGTTCTATTTATACATGTTTTTTAGGGTTTTCCCTCGTTTCCTTGCTGTTATGGGTTTTCTAAAGTGTAGGGTTTATTTCCGTGTTTCTGCCGAGTCGGTTCAGGCCCAGTATGCTGGTGCAGCGAGTACATTCTATTTCTGGGTTTCGTTTCTTCGGCGACCATATATCTGGATTTGGCGAGTACATGCCCAGCTTCGGCGAGCACGGTTTTGGCCTTTCACTTTTCTCTCCTTGACCCGGTCAATGAGTGTCGTGGCAATCTTTATTAATTCTTTTTGATGACGTGTCCGGTTGGTGAATTTATGCATACAACAATACCCCCATAAATACTTCGAGCTGAGCGAATGATTTGTTCTTTCTTGCTTCGTTTGTTTCTGCGAGTAGTATTTATATTTATACTTACACAGTTTTGATGCATTTTGTAATACCTCTTTCCTTTTTGTCACGCGCTGTATTGTTTAATTGATTCTTCTGATGTAGGCTTTCAACCTGGTCCACATAATTGCTGACGCACCCACTAACCTGACAGACGAAGAGACATTTTGACCGCTGGGTTTTCCCCGAGATGCCACATGTCTGTTTTCTGATGGTGGCTATTGCGGCTGGTTACTGTGGCGGTCATTCTCATTAATTGCATATCCTTTTACTTGATTTTCTTTTTTTTTGAATTTCGAAACTCCCTCTTTTTAAGGCCCGATCGTTTCCTTTTCTCCATTTCATTCTTTCCATTTTATTTCTCCACTGGTTTTCTTTGAACAGAAAAGAAAAGTTTGATTCTTCGTTTTTACCTTTCTTGTTCCTTCGAGTGCTTGCTACAGCCCTTTCCTTGCGTTCTCTATTATCAGACGGTTCACCGGATTCGATTATTCCTGCCTCTCTACGAATCTTTCGCGAGCCTAGGGTTTTCTGGTGAGTTCCCATGGACCCTTCTTTACGCTCTTCTCTTTTTAATCGGATGATGCAAGCCATGGAGCTTGGTGATAAAAGTACTGCGGACAAAATCGAATCTCTGATTCGTAATTTTCGTCCGGATTCTCCGATCCCAATTTCTGTTTATGTTCCATCTTCTGGAGATGTTTTTATCCCTAAACCAACAAGCAGTAGACGACGCGCTTCTAGGGTTCCACGTGAATCTCTGCTGGATGCGCAGACGATTGTTGACTCGGATGTTGAGGACCATCAGAGGGATAGGTTACGCTTCTCGCCAAACCGCCCGTGTTCTTTTGATACGGAGGTAAACGTGGTCGGTGAGGTTGAGCTTTGTAAATATAAGAGTCGTTTTGACCTGCCAGACTCGGTGAATCTCATTTTACCTGGCGACCGGGCTATGTGGAATCCTCCCGAAAATGCAGTCGCTATTTACGGGGCCATGCTTAGCTGTGGGGTAACTCTCCCTCTCTAGCCTTTCATTGCCAGATTTCTTGCGGAGGCTCAAATTACGCCGGCACAGCTTGCTCCAAATAGCTACAGAATATTGATGTGTCTGTGCCTTATGTGGAAGTTGAAGGGTTACGGGCCCCCTACTCCTCGTGAAATCCGTCATTTTTATACGCTAAGGCAGGCGGGCCATGGTGGTATGTATTTCCTTATTTCTTCGCCCGTGGAGAACTGGATCCCTGAGGGCGTGGTGAACCCCGGTCAAGTAGAAATCTCCGGTGATGAGAAGAAGAAGGGGTTCATCTGGGGTTTTCCCACTTCGAACAAGAGGTGGAAGAACAACTGGTTTTTTGTTGATGGCGAGTGGGGTCGTGATTTGCCTGCAAGTAGTCGCCACAATTTCTCGGCGAAGAAGGTTCCTAGGCACTTCACATCGCCTGAAGCTTGGTTGAAGGCGGCCCCTGTTTTGCTGAATAGAGAGGTTTCTCACCTTGCCGCAGCAGCTGTCCTCCCTTTGAGAGAAAGGGATAGGTCCTTCCTCTTGGATGAGGAAAAAATGATTTCCGAGGGGATTTTCACACGCCTACATGCAAGGCTTCCTCGCTGTAAGTCTTTGTCCATTCCTTCTTTGTTTTACTATCTTATTCTGTTAGTTGACACTTTGTTTATTTTTCTTGCAGTGTGCGATTTTGACACAGTTTGTGATCAACACGCCCGGGCAGTAAAGAATTCTGAGGCAACTAGTAGAAGACATGCTGCTGGTTTGGCCAAGGAAGGAATTGCTAGTCCGGATGGTGGCGATCCCTCCGACGGCGAGGAAGTTGGTGATATTCCTGAGGGTGGGGTTGAATCGGGGCAACCCCCTGTGTACACAGAGGCCGCTGTGAATATTCCAGCCGCGAATACCTCTGCTGCGACCACTCCTGCAGCTACCTCCAGCCGTAAGGGGAAAGAGAAAGTTGGAGTTTCAGGGCCTGTCCGCGATATTCCTATTTTTGACGCGGATGTCCCTAAAACTCCTCTTGATCCTGCGAATGATCTAACTCCTAGGACTGGTAGAGGAAAACGCCCGGCTGAGGGCACCCCTGACCATACTACTCGACCATTGAAGCGAGCGTCAAGAGTCGTGCAGTATGTCGTTTCTTCTGATGAGGAGGGTGCTGATGGACCTGTGTTCGCTGAAATTCCCTCTACCCATCCAACTGTGCCTGAAGCCCCCGCTGAAGGGATGAGTGAGGTAGTGCCTCCATCTCCTGAAAGAGTTAGCAATTTGAATGTTCCTGCTTTCTCTCCAACTGGTGCAGCTTCTCCTCCAGCGACTGTAGATGAGTCTGCTGATCAGCCTGGGCCATCTGGTCAGCCGGGGCCAGCTGATAGGTCGGGACCATCGAAGCAAACTGGGGCTTCTGCGTCAGGTTCGGGTATTGCCCGTAAAGTTCCTCCCGTGGATCCAACCGGAGTTGGTGAGGGAGAGGGGTTTGTGTCCCTTTCTGATTTCACGGCTGCAGAGATTTGCTCACATATAATGAACAACAATGTTTATATTGATGAAGAGTGGGTGCGCATGAAGAGCAGATCCTGCAACAAGAAGATGGAATTTTTCTTCGACTGTCAGTCCTTGGTGAGTCTCTTGTGATGTTCGTTTTTTTTATGTTTTTCATTCGTATGTTTCCTGACTTGACTGTTTTTCTTTTTAGATGATGTCTGAGCTGACCGAGGCTTACAGGCGAGGGAATTTCCTTTCGAGGGACGTGAAACGCCTGTGGGAACAGACTTCCGTTTTGGCCGCTGAGAAACTCTCTGCTGAGGAAATCCATACTCAGCATCTCGCTCAAATGAGGGAATCTGCGGATGGCTATCTTTCAGCCCAACTTGTCGATGAAGATAAATTGGCTGCTGCTGAGGAGGAGATTCGTTCGCTGCGAGAGCAACTTTCTGCTAATCAAGAATCACTTGCAGCACGTTTTGAGGCTGAGCGACTAGCTGAGGAGGCAAAGGAGAAAGCTGAGCGTGAAGCTTTGGATTTGCGCAACCAATTGTCCTCGCATAAGGTTATCTTGAACGATCTCAAGGCTGTGCTGGAGGTTGAATCGGTTGATCGCTTTAAGAGATCTCCTGCCTATGATGCGCTTTTATTGCGTGAATTTGAAAAAGGCATGAAGCAGTCGAAGAAATTACACTTCTATCAATCCCTGGCATGTCTTCATGCCACCAAGCGAAAATCCCCCTATATTCCTTCAACAAGCTTGTCACATCTTTCTTAACTTGTTTAACCAACCTTGCTCCGATCTTTACTGTTTTATCTGGTTCTGCTTCGTCCAGAATAACTGACTCAGTTGGTTCTTCTTTCTCTCTGCTCGTTTTGTCTCTTGGGTCCAGTTCGAAGTTTCCCGGACTATCTTCCTGCATCTCCCTGTCCACTTCGAATATGTTTAAGGTTTCCATCCCTGCTTTATCTTTGAAGATTGATAGGTTGGCGCGGCGAGCCATCTCCTGTGACCCTCTCAATTCTCCGACACCAAATTCTGTGGGGAATTTTATTTTCAATGCATGGGTTGAAGTAACAGCTCGAGCTTTGTTAAGAAACGGTTGGCCAAGTAAAGCATTATACGGCCAGTTGTGGATGTCAACCACGACAAAGTCCAACAGGATTGTTCGCCGGCATGGTGCTGTACCAAATCTCACCGGCAGTTTCACAGTTCCTAACGACCTAACTTCTGTGCCACCAAATCCCTTTAGTGGCACATGGAATGGCTCGAGATCTTTTCTGTCCAGCCGCAATTCATCATATACCCTGGCACTTAAGATATCGGCTGAACTTCCATTGTCAATCATCACCCGAAGGACATCCCTATGGGCTATTCGAACCCCCACAACGATTGCATCGTTAGGTTTTGCATCGATCCCGTCTGAGTCTTCTGCTGTAAATGTTATAGGATCATGTCCTTCTCTTCCCTTCTTAGGGCTTCTCTGTACGGAATTGATCTCCATGCTTCTGCTTTCATACATTACTTCTCGAACTTCTGACATCCTTTCTCGATTGCTTCTCCCAGTGTGAGGTCCGCCGAAAATGGTGTTTATGGTGGCGTTAGGGCTGTTCCTCCTTGGACTCTTTCTCTCCTGCCCGTTTCCTTGGCGGCTATCCTGGCGACCACCATATTTATCTCCCTTCAAAGCAAAATCTTTCAGGTGCCCATCTCTGATCAAACTTTCAATGTGGTCACGCAGCTGAAAACACTTTGAGGTTTCATGCCCATGATCCTTGTGGAATCGGCAGTACTTAGTTGTGTCTCTCCTGGCATTTGCTAACTGTTGTCGAGGGTATTTAGCGAGCCCTTTGTCTTCCACCACAGAAAGTATCTCCTCTTGATCGCCGGTTAAAGGGGTGTAATGGTTATACCTTCCTCGAAACCTACTGGCTCGAGGATTTCCTTTGCTTTCTCTTGAATGCCCATTTTGGCCCTTCTCGTCTCTCTGGCGATCACGTGATACCGTCTTCTTGTCATCCTTTCGATCCGATTTTGAGTCAGGTTTGTGTCCATGCACGTAGCTACCCCCTTGTGCTACTTCTTCTTCTTCTGCTAATGCATAGTCGCCAGCTATTTCCATCATCTCCTCATAAGTTTTTGGTCTCTCTCTTCGCAGGTCAAAAGATAATCGCCCGCTTTGTAACCCATTGGTGAAAGCGGCGATCACAGCTACGTCGCTGGCATCTTCAATTTGAGCAACTTCCTTGCCAAATCTTGCTAGGTACTTCTTGATTGACTCATTGTGCTCCTGTTTCAAATTTGATAGATGAGCGAGTGACTTCCTTCTCTGTACACTCCCCATGAACTGTCTTATGAAAGCCTTGCTGAGGTTTGAGAAACTGTTTATACTTCCGGGCGAAAGTCTTCCAAACCACCTGGAGGCGAGATCGCCGAATGTTTGAGGGAAAGTGAGGCATAAAAGCCCATCATTAGATGAATACTGGGCCATGATGTTGCGGAATCGGCGAACATGCTCCTTCGGGTCCCTGTTCTCTTTGTACTGCTCAATGGTTGGCATTCTAAATCTGTCTGGAAACTGGGTGCGAGCGATATCTTTAATGAATGGGCTGTCTGACTCATCGTCTGAAGACACGTTACGACCGTACCTTCGTGCCATCACTGAAACCTTTCTTGATAGTTCTTGTAGGGTGACATCTCGCTGACCAGTTGGCTCTCCTGCTGGATCAAGTCTGCTCTTGATTGTCATTCTCCCATGGTTGTTCCTATTATCCGGGCTCCTTCGATCTTCTGTGCTTTCGGATCTCCTTCGCCGTGCTCTTTTGGACCGTAACTCTCTTTGTGGATGTGGACTCTTATCTTCAGACGAGATAGAACGGTGTCTCCGTCGGTTCCGTTGGTATGTGTCACTGGAATGGACCCCATGTGTCCGTGCCTGGTCTCGCTCCTCTCTGGATTCTTCATTCATCACACCTTTTCCTTTCCTTTGTTTTCTCCTTTCGAAATACTCTGGGTGGTCCTGGGGAGTTTCCTCGGCGGATTGTCTTGCTTGAGTATCAGGGATTGCGATGTGAACTTCTGATCGTAGCCTTCAGGGAGGATGGATTCCAGGAGTGGTTAACTCATAAGGAGATGAAATTCCCAAACCGATGGGAAGCGAAAGCCCTATCTTGTTGGCTTCGCTGATTAGGTTTGCCAACACAGCTTGGAAGTGCTGCAGAATCCCAGGGTCGGCGGCCCTAGTCCCTGGTGTTGCCGCTGATTGTTCCCCGATTGTTACTGCCCTATCTCCTGTCGGCGCAGCTGGTTCAATAACCTGATCTCCGCTGGAGTTAACGTCTCTATCACTGTCGTTGTTCATGTTCATGTTCTATAATTCGCAAGGGTTCCTCGAAGTTTTTGTAAGTCCCCTCCTTCTAGCGCCAATTGTTGACGGTGAAATTTGGATTACCCCGCACTCAACAATTATATCAATTTAATATAAAACCAGAAAATTAAGAACGCATGCAAAAGACAGATTTTACGTGGAAAACCCTTGAATGGGAAAAAACCACGGCGCCCCTGAGGGCAGAAAAATAATACTAGGTTTTCGTTGCCTTGTTACACACTTAGATCTCTCTTACAATTGCTCTCTAGATTTCTGAAGCCCCTCCTCATGGGATAGGTGGTTCTATTTATACATGTTTTTTAGGGTTTTCCCTCGTTTCCTTGCTGTTATGGGTTTTCTAAAGTGTAGGGTTTATTTCCGTGTTTCTGCCGAGTCGGTTCAGGCCCAGTATGCTGGTGCAGCGAGTACATTCTATTTCTGGGTTTCGTTTCTTCGGCGACCATATATCTGGATTTGGCGAGTACATGCCCAGCTTCGGCGAGCACGGTTTTGGCCTTTCACTTTTCTCTCCTTGACCCGGTCAATGAGTGTCGTGGCAATCTTTATTAATTCTTTTTGATGACGTGTCCGGTTGGCGAATTTATGCATACAACATTCTCCATATTCACAGAATATTCAGTATTTTCCCGAATATTGCAATTTGACCCCTGATTCTCCACAATGACATATTTGCCCCTGAATTCCCCTGTTTTCTTCCATTTAGGTTTTAACACCCACTCTGAGGGATATTTACCTACACATAGCTAAAACACATATTATATACACAAAAGTGCTCGAAAACGAACACAAAAGCTAGGAATAGGGAGCGCTAAATGTGAACATTTAGAGTGCGATCAAGGGGCCGCAAAACAGGCCGCCGAAAGGGACCAGAGAGTCAGGTCCAAATTCGGTGCCCTTATTCGGCGGGCAAGGCCGCATAATAGGCCGCCGTTTTTCGGCTCCCTTGGTTCGGCGTTAAGGGGCTGCAAAACAGGCCGCCGAAAGGGACCAGAGAATCAGGTCCAATTTCGGCGCCCTTTTTCAGCGGCCAAGGGCTCAGAACAAGGCCGCATTTTCCCAGTCTTCGTGACTGTTAGGATTCGGCACCCTTGTTATGCGGTCACCGGCCGCATAGCCAAGGGCGCAGAAATGCCTTTTTCTGTCCATTTTTTCAAAACGACGCCACTTCTATTTGAGACCTTATATATATGTGGCTTTCATATCTAGGTCGTTTTAAAAAGAGTTCAAGAGCCATTTTTTGCTTAGCATATTTTTCCAAGAGAAAAATTTCACCAAGAACTCATCTTTCATTACTCAAACATCATTCCATGTCCATCAAACATCATCTAGGATCTTTCTCAAGCATCTAGATATCTTTTTACATGGATTTTTCATCTCACTTTGCTTGGTAAGTTCTTCACTTATATCTTACATATTTTGTGTCTTTCTTCCCAAGCAATCTCTTTTATTACTTGTATGTCATTGATATATGTCTTAGATACAAGTTTGAGATTAGTGTTTTGAATGTTTGAGAGTTGTATTGTGATAGCTTCTAGGTTTTTCATAATCCTTGCTTAGCTAAGCTTTTTGACATGTCATTTAGCTCATGATATCTAGGATTGCATTTCTTGATATATCATCATCCTACATAAGCATATAGGGTTACCTAGCTCTTTATTGCATTTTTGAGTATTTCATATATTCACTTAGGTTGTAACTCTCTTCATTGAGAAGTAAGTCTTGTGTAGCTTCCGGGATTAGGTTGTGTAAATCACAAGCAATTGGACTAGGTTCGCTTATACCGGGATTAGGTAGGTGTGTGATTACTTCCGGGATTAGGTTGTAATCGGTTTACACATTTAGTGGATTCGAGGTTCGAGTGTGGCTTACTTACTAGCCCGTGGTTTTTCCCGTGAGGGTTTCCACATAAATATCAAGTGTTGTTTAATTTCCGCACCATATTACATTTGCTATTTAATTGTGACTAGTTAGGGGTTTTTCGTAATCTTGACCTTGCATGAAAATTGGGTAAAATTAATTAAAATCTATTCACCCCCCTCTAGATAATATATTACACTCCGAGTATTAGTTTCAGTTACACACTTAGATCTCTCTTACAATTGCTCTCTTCTCTCTAGATTTTCGAACCTCCTTCTAATGGGATAGATGGTTCTATTTATACGTCTAATTAAGGTTTCCCTTTGTTTTTAGCCGTGTGAGTGGTAGGTTTCCCTCTTTGATTCGTACTAGGATTCCCCTGTTGTCACGGATCCAAATCTACTTTCCTCTTTATGATTCCTTGTTGTTATGGGTCTTCTAAAAGTTTAGGGTTTAGTTATGTGTTTCTGCCGAGTCGGTTTAGGCCCAGTACGCTGGTGCAGCGAGTACCTTCACTTCTGGGTATCATCTTTTCGGCGACCCCGTTTCTACCTTTGGCGAGTATATATCTAGTTTTGGCGACCATATCTTTGACCTTTTTGGCTCGAGGTATTTTGACATTCTGACTTGTCACATTCCCCCCCTTGACCCGGTCAATGAGTGACGTGGCAATCTTTTATTGACTCTTTTGATGACGTGTCAGGTTGGCGAATTTATACATACAACAATACCCCCATAAATACTTCGAGCTGGGCGAATGACTTGTTCTTCTCACTTCGTTTGCCTCTGCGAGCAGTATTTATATCTATGCTTATAAGATTTCGGCGCATTTTGTGATAACTCCCTCTCTTTCCTTTTTACCACGCGCTGTATTGATTAGTTGATTCTTCCGGTGCAAGCTTTCAATTTGGGCCACACAACTTATGGCGCTTCCACTTGCTTGACAGATGAAGGGACATTCTGACCGCTTGGTTATCCCCGAGATGCCACATGTCCATTACTTGGTGGTGACTGTTGCGGCTGGTCACTGTGGCTGTCATTCTCATTAATTGCATATCTTTTTATTTGATTTTCTTTTTGAATTTTAAAGTTCCCTCTTTTAAGGCCCGATTGCTTCTTCTTCCTCATTTTACTCTCTCCATTCATTCTTCTATTTTCTCTCAAAGCAGATTCCTTTCGTCTCCCTTAGAAATTTCTGCCATTAATTTCTTCTCTTTTACTTCATTTTTGGACGGCTTGCCTTAAAAACGATCGTGCTTATTTCTCGACGTCCCCACATCTCTTGTTCTTCTTCAGAATTTAGGGTTTTTCTGGTGAGTTTTCATGGATCCCTCCTTACGTTCTTCTCTTTTTAATCGAATGATGCAAGCTATGGAGCTTGGTAACAAATGTATTGCGGACAAAATTGAATCTTTGATTCATAATTTTCGCCCGGATTCTCCGGTCCCAATTTCTGTTTATGTTCCATCTTCTGAGGATGCTTTTATTCCTAACATCTCTCCTCCGTCTTCTAACAGTGATTCTCCGACAATGCCGAGATCTTCTAAACCAACAAGCAGTAAACGATGCGCCTCTAGGGCTCCTCGTGAATCCCTGCTGGATGCGCAGACGACTGTCGACTCTGACGTTGAAGACCATCAAAGGGATAGGCTGCATTTTTCGCTAGACCGTCCGTGTTCTTTTGATACGGAGGTTAATGTGGTTGGCGAGGATGAGCTCCGCAAATATATGAGTCATTTTGACATTCCAGACTCAGTGATTCTGATGTTACCCGGCGATCGAGCAGCATGGAATCCTCCCGAGAATGCGGTCGCCATCTATGGTGCCATGCTCAGCTGCGAAGTAACCCTTCCTCTTCAGCCTTTCATCGCTAGGTTTCTTGCGGAGGCTCGGATTGTACCAACACAACTTGCTCCAAACAGCTACAGGATATTGATGTGCCTATGTCTCATATGGAAACTGAAGGGTTATGGGCCCCCTACACCCCGCGAGATCCGCCACTTTTATACGCTAAGGCAGGCGGGCAATGGTGGCACATATTTCCTTCTCTCTTCGCCTGTGGAGAACTGGATCCCTGAGGGTGTGGGGAACCCTGGTCAAGTTGAGGTCTCCAGTGATGAGAAGAAGAAGGGTTTCATCTAGGGCTTCCCCACTTCAAATAAAAGGTGGAAAAATAGTTGGTTTTTCGCCGGTGGTGAGTGGGGCCGGGATGTGCCAGCCAGCCAGCAGTCGCCGTAATCTTTTGGCGAAGAAAGTTCCCAGGCACTTCACATCTCCTGAAGCTTGGTCAAAGGCAGCCCCTGTTTTGCTGGATAGGGAGATCTCTCACCTCGCCGCGGCGGCTATCCTTCCTTTGGATTCAAGGGATAGATCCTTCCTCTTGGATGAGGAAAAAATGATTTCTCAGCAAATTTTCACACGCCTACCTGCAAGGCTTCCTCGCTGTAAGTTTTTATCCGTTCCTTCTTTTGTTTTACTGTTTCGTTTTATTCTGTTAGTTGACACTTGGTTTATTTCTCTTGCAGTGTGTGACTTTGACACCGTTTGCGACTTGCAAGCCCGGGCGGTGAAGAATTCCGAGGCTGCCAGCAAGAGGCATGCTGCTGGTTTGGCTAAGGAGGGAATTGCTAGCCCGGATGGTGATGATCCCTCCGACGGCGAGGACGCTGGTGATATTTCTGTGGGAGGTGCCGAGTCGGAGCGGCCATCAATGCGCGCAGAGGCTGCTACGAATACTCCCATTACAACTGCTGCTGCGACTACTATGGCGACTGCTGCGACTACTCCTGCTGCGGCTACCCCCAGTCGTAAGGGTAAGGAAAAAGTTGGTGCTTCAGGGGGTCAGTGACATCCCTATTTTTGACGCGGATGTCCCTGAGACTCCTCTCGATCCATCGAGTGATCTTGCCCCTAGAGCTGGCAGAGGAAAACGCCCAGCTGGGAGTGCACCTGATCATGCTGCTCGACCCCCAAAGCGGGCGTCAAGGGTGGTACAGTATGTTGTCTCTTCTGACGAGGAAGGTGCTGAAGAGCCAAGCCTCGCCGAAGCTCCCTCTACCCAAACGGACGTTCGCGAAGGTCCTGCTGAGGGGACTAATGTAGCGGTGCCTCCCTCTGAGGAGGTTAATGAATTGAATATCCCCGAATCTACTCCGCCCCGAACAGCTTCTCCTCCAGTGGCGATGGGTGAGTCAACTGTTTCTTCAGATCGGCCTAGGCCATCTAGTCGGCCAGAGCCGGTTGATCAGCCTGGACCATCGAAGCAACCTGGGACTTCTGCTTCTGGTTCGGGTTTTGCCCATGAAGCCCCTCCCACGGGACCCACTGGAGCTGATGAAGAGACCGTATCTCTTTCTGATTTCTCGGCTACTGAAATCTGCTCCCACTTGATCAATAATGATGTGTACATAGGTGAAGGTTGGGAGCATGTTAAAAGCAAGTCTTGCAACAGAAAGATGGAATTTTTCTTTAACTGCCACTCTTTGGTAAGCCATCTCGCCATAAATCTCTATATCTTTTTCATGTATACTTCCTAATTCGGCTATTTCTCTTTTCAGATGATGTCTGAGTTGGCTGACAATTACAAGTATGGGAACAAAGCTTCCCGGGAGATTAAGCGTTTACGCGAGCAGGCTTCTATTTTGGCCGCTGAGAAGCTCTCTGCTGAAGAATCCTATGCTCAACAGCTTGCTCAATTAAGAGAATCCTCTGATGGTCATCTGTCTGCTCAGCTAGCCACCGAGGATAACCTATCTGCTGCTGAGGAGGAGATCCGCTCGCTGAATAAGCTTTTGTCTACAAGTCAAGAGTCCTTCACAGCACGTTTGGAGGCTGAGCGGGTGGCTGAGGAGGCTAAGGAAAAAGCTGAGCATGAGGCGGCAGACTTGCGTAACCAGTTGTCTTCTCGTGAACTCATCTTCGATAATCTGAAAGCTGTGCTGGAGGCTGAATCAGTTGATCGTTTCAAGAGATCTCCTGCCTACGATGCGCTTTTGTTGCGCGAATTTGAAAAAGGCATGAGGCAGGCGAAAAAATTCGTTGCCATGAAGGATCATTCAAATGAGAAAGCTCTGAGGCGTTTCGACAGGTCTCTCCAACAGCACATGGCCAGTGGTGTGGGCTCGATTAAAGAGCAAATAAAACGATGGAAAGCCCACTACCGATATAACAGGACTGAACCTCATCCTATGCATTTAGAAATCCCCAGCAAGCGTGCCTTCAATACTTACTATTCAGGTCAGAAGGGCAGCTTTTCTGGCTCTGGTGCTGAGCCTGACTTGGGTCCTGTTGCTGGAAAGGATTATGAGCCTTTCATGCCAGAAGAGGATGAGGAAGTCACCTGGCCTTCGGAAGAGGAGTTTGAAGATGAGAAAGACAGCGAGGGCCCGCCTGCAGCTGGTTGAGTTTTGGATCTTTTATACTGTTTAGGACTGTAAATTTTTATTTCTTTTGCTCCTTCATTTGTAAATGACAAAGTTATAAATTCTTTTGTTTTTTGTTCAGCTGCCTTTGCTGAGTTTTCGGCTTTACTTAGTTTTTCACTAAGTTGTTTAGCATATTTTATAGCTCTATTCAGCTGCCATTGCTGTATTTTGGCATACTCAGTGTTTGTCAGGACGTATCCGACCATGCACCAAGTTTTTAACATGTTATTTGTTTGTTCAGCTACCATTGCTGAGTTTCGGCATTTTATTGGGACGTCTCCCCCTTGCTTTACTTTTGTTTTTAGCTGGCTTTCTCGCCTGTGGGGATTCTATTTTCCCGTAATGGCGATTCCTAATTTTTATAACTTGGGATTTTATTTCTCGCCAGTTCTCGTTGCTGCGAGCATGAAACTTGCTTTTTTGTGATGGTAGCAATGTACGATGGCGAATGCCCTTTTTGTGACTGGCGAGTGAAACCGCTCATTTCTCAGTAATAAATTACTCTTTATTAAATGCTTCCTGCAACTTTTGTTAAAATAGTCATAAAGAAAACGCTAAAACGAAAACTGTTCTAAGAAAAAATAAAAAGCTCATAAAAAATTCTAAACTTGACTCTCAAGTTAAGGATAATATATCTTCAAGTACTGTGCATTGCATGGACGGGGTAGTTCGCCAAAACCCTCTTGAGTAATGCGATATGCCCCGTGGCCAGCTATGCTTGTAATTTGATAAGGCCCTTCCCATTTGTCTGCGAGTGATCCTGCAGCTTTATCCCTTGTTCCTGGGTTCACCCTTTTCAGCACTAAGTTGCCACGCGAGAACCTTCTTTCACGCACATGTGAGTTGTAATATCTGGCCACCTTCTGTTGGTACGCAGTATTCCTTATTTGTGCGCGCTCTCTTCTTTCTTCTAACTCATCCAGACCGCATTTTAGCATATCAATGTTGAGTTCTGGTTGAAAGAGTTGTACCCTTGGTGAAGAGAAAGATGTTTCCACGGGAATGACAGCTTCAGCTCCATATGCCATGGAGTATGGGGTTTCACCTGTTGAACCCCTTTCTGTGGTTCGATATGCCCAGAGTACCTGTGGTAATTTATCTGCCCAGCTGCCCTTTTTTGCTGCCAATTTAGCTTTCAGGTTGTGTTTTATGATCTTGTTCACTGCCTCAGTCTGGCCATTCGTCTGTGGATGTGCTGGGGAGGCGTAGTAGTTGTTGATGCCGTACTTGTCACATAATTTCTTACCATCAAATTGGGTCCCATTGTCCGTGATGATGGTGTTTGGTATCCCGAATCTGTACAGGATGTTTTTCTTTACAAAGCTTATAGTGTTTGCTTCTGTTATATGCACCAATGGTTCGGCTTCTACCCACTTCGTAAAATAATCCACGGCTACTATAGCGTGCTTTGCTCCTCCAGTTACTATTGGCATTGGGCCGATCAAGTCAATTCCCCACATGGCGAATGGCCAAGGCGAGGTAATACTTTGTAAAAGTTCAGGTGGTTGACAGATGTTATTGGCAATTTTTTGACACACCTCATATCTCGTTGCCACTCTTTTGGCGTCGGTGAATAGTGTTGGCCAGTAAAAACCCTGCCTTAATGTTTTGTGGGCTAGGATGACACCCCCAGCGTGGTTCCCACAATTTCCACTATGTATGCTTCTCAAGATACCTTCTGCTTCTTCAGGTCCGACACATCTCTGCAGTGCCCTTGAGTACCCCCTTTTGTACAGTTCTCCATTGAGTACTGAATATCTTGTAGCTCTGTACTTCAACCGGTTTGCCTCTAATGGGTCACTTGGGAGTACATCATTGACGAGATATTCTTTGATTGGTGTGATCCAGCTGTTCCTCTCGCCAAAGACTGCCCCCACTTCTTTTGATTTGACTATACTCGGCTGCAATAGGTGAATCATAGAGATAGTTTTGGGCCAGATGTTGATTGTGGCAGATGCCAACTTGGCCAAGGCATCAGCCTGCTCATTCTCTTCTCTAGGGATATGAGTAATTCTATATTCGTTGAATCTTTCCAGTAGTTCCTTTGCCAACTCTAGGTAGGTGATCATGCTTTCCTCTCTAGCCTGGTATTCATCTAGCACCTGATTGACAACAACTTGAGAGTCGCTGAAGATTTCCACCTAGTCTGCTCCTAGGACTGTGCAAATTTTTAACCCTGCTATGAGTGCTGAAAGGAATAATAAATGACACTTGATTTTTACGTGGAAACCCTCAACAGGGAAAAACCACGGGCTGGTAAGTGCGCCACACTCGAATCTCGAAATCCACTATATGAAAAGACGGTTACACCCTCAAGTGATTCTCGGACCCTCACCCTAGATAACCTCAGGCTATGGACACTACCACTCGCCACTCTTGGTTCAATCCCTAGTGATATCCCCTGATACACTACTCTTGGCGTGAGCACCCTCTAATCTACCACGTGGGCCTTTTATAGCGGCTCTAGTCCAATTTGCTTGATCCTCGTAGTCACTACTTGTAATGATGTTTACAGCCTAATCCCGGTCTGTAACCCACCACTACTACCCGCAGGCCTGTAATAGCAACCCTAGACCAAGACTTCAATCTCTCAAAAGAGATGCACAACCCTATGTGAATATGTATGAATATTCAATTAATGCAATAAGAGCTAGGGTACTCTAAATGCTTACCTAGGATTATAAGATGGCAATATAATCAATCCTAGATATCACATGTAGCTATATGTCATGGCATATAACTTTAGCTAAGTAAAGGATAACCAATCCTAGATACAAAGCTATCATATAAAACCCACAAACATTCAAAGGATTAACTAGTTGATTAAAATACAATCTATCAACCTAGTTATCAATAAATCACACAAGAATGTTCATGGCATAGCTTTTAGGCAATAATGACCTAATCAAATAAGCTATGAAAAATAATCTCAATCAACAAATGAGATCAATTAGCTAGATGGCATATGAACATTAAAGCCTAGCTATCAAATAATAACCCAATCAACACATAATCTCAATCTTATATGTAGAAATTAATCTAAACACATATAAGTAAAATATGAGATAAAATTGATAAGTAGAAACACTAATTATGTAAGATAAAAGTGTTCAACAAATCATACCATGTGTGTTGAAGAAGTCCCATGCATTAGCATATGCTAGATGATCCTAGATGATCCTAGATGATGCTTAGATGAAGATTTATGCATGTGGGAATGGGTTTAGAGAGATAAAGATATGATCTTTAAGCTTTCTCTCTCAAGTCTCTCTAAATATCTCTCTAGGGTTCTTATGATCAAAGACTTATGTTCTGAACCAGAGATAAGGATGTATTTATAGAGACCAAAAATAGGGCAGGTGAAAATACAATTTTGCCCCTGAAATCGCACGATCGGCGGTTTCATTCGGCGGCCAAGCAACCGAATTGAACCGCCGAATGGCTCCCGAGAGGAACAGGGGAACTTCGGTGACTTCGTTCGGCGGTTTCGAAACCGCCGATCAGAACCGCCGATCAGAACCGCCGTTTGGACCCGAGAGGAATTTCAATCAGGTCTGATTCGGCGGTTTCGAACGGCGGCCAGGTCGCCGAACGGAACCGCCGTTTCACCAAACATGGTGAAACCAAGGAGAAGCCAAAGGCAACTCCACCGGCGATCATCGCGCAAAACAAAGTACACCAACGTGCACGCGCGGACGTTTCCGAACAACATTCGGGAAACGAATTTCTCCACACTAAAAGCTAACATACATGAAATGCAAGTGTGGGAATTGAATGCATCCTAATACCTATCATGTCATGGCATTATCATATAACAAGATGCAATCAATTTCAACATGTAAGAAGAGATATTGAATAATTCAATAAGGCACAATGCACACAAAATATAAACACAACATTCAAGATAAGAGTTATGCATGTTGTGTGTGTGTGCAACTATATCTCTTCAAGCCAAAGTAAGCACAAGATATACCTTTGGTGCTTGTCCTCTTGAGGTCTTGGAAAGGGTCTTTGATCTTCAACCACCTAGACTACCCTTACAACCAAACCCCAACATGTGGTTTGACCACGAAATAAGCCAATCAATTAGTGGGAATCCTTACAAGTGCCTCGTATTCAGCTTGATTGTTAGTAGCTTTGAAGTCAAAACGCAAGGCACATTCGACTGAATCTCCTTCCGGGGTTGACACTACTACCCCTGCCCCGCTGCCGTGCGTGTTTGACGACCCGTCAACGCGGAGCTGCCATTTGAATATTTTCTTATTTTGCTCCACCATCATTCTCGCCACCTCTATGCTTGGCTCGGTGAACTCTGCTACAAAGTCTGCCACTGCCTGGGCTTTAATTGCTGTCCTTGGGAGATACTCTACATCGAATTCACTTAATTCGATCGCCCACTTCGTTAATCGACCGGATACTTCTGGTTTCTGCAGAATTAATTTTAGTGGGCAGTTGGTGTATACCCCGATTTTATGAGCCTGGAAATATGGCATTAGCTTTCTTGCTGCTGTTATTAGAGCGAGTGCCATTTTTTCAGCCGGCGAGTACCTTGTTTCGGCTGGTAACAGTGCTTTGCTGGTGTAGTATATTGGTTTCTAGATCCCCTCTTCCTGTCTTACTAGCACGGAACTTGTGGCTGCTTCAGAGACGGACAAGTACATGTACAATGTTTCTCCTGTTTCTGGTTTTGATAGCAGCGGTGCCTGCCCAAGGTAATCTTTCAAGGCCTGGAAAGCTTTTTCGCAATCCTCATTCCACTCGACTCCCTTTCCTTTTTTTAGAGCTTTGAAAAATGGTAGGCATCGGTCTGTTGACTTAGCTATGAACCTGCTCAGCGATGCTAGGCACCCCGTGAGTTTTTGGACGTCGTTCAAAGTTCTTGGCGAGACCATTTTTGCTAGTGCTTGGATTTTTTCAAGGTTCACCTCTATTCCTCTTTGATGTACTTGATATCCGAGAAACCTCCCAGATGGTACGCCGAATACACATTTTGCTGGATTCAACTTCATTCCATACCTGACCAGCACATCGAATGTTTCCCTCAGGTCATCTGTATGTCTATCTGCTGTGATGCTTTTAGTCAGCATATCGTCAACGTAAACCTCCATATTTCTCCCTATTTGCCTGGCGAACATTTTGTTGACTAAGCGCTGGTAAGTTGCTCCAGCGTTCTTTAGGCCGAATGGCATGACTGTGTAACAGTACAATCCCTGGTCTGTGGTGAACGCTGTCTTCTCCTCATCTGGCTTGTGCATCTTTATCTGGTTATATCCTGAATATGCATCCATGAAGCTCAACGTCTCATGTCCGGCTGTTGCATCGACTAACTGGCCAATCCTTGGTAGCGAGAAGCTATCCTTAGGGCAGGCCTTGTTCAGATCGGTGAAGTCGACGCACATCCTCCATTGGTTGTTTTTCTTTTTCACTAGGACTACATTCGCCACCCATTCCGGGTACTTAACTTCTCTAATTGATTTTGCGGCGAGCAACTTTGATACCTCCACTTTTATTGCTGCACTTCTTTCTGGGTTGAAGCTTCTCCTTTTCTGCACAACTGGTTTGCATTTTTCATTCACAGTCAAGTTGTGTGAAATCACGCTTCTATCAATTCCTGGCATGTCTTCGTGGCACCAAGCGAAAATCTCCTTATATTCTTTCAACAAGCTTGTCACACCTCTCTTAACTCGTTTAGTCAGCCTTGCTCCGATCGTTACTGTTTTATCTGGTTCTGCTTCATCTAGAACGACTGACTCAGTTGGCTCTTCTTTTTCTCTGCTTGTTTTGTCCCTTGGGTCCAGTTCGAAGGTTTCCGGATTATCTTCCTACACTTCTTTATCTACCTCGAATATGCTCAAGGTTTCCATCCCTGCTTTATCTTTGAAGATTGATAGGTTGGCGCGGCGAGCCATCTCCTGTGACCCTTTCAATTCTCCGACACCAAATTCTATAGGGAACTTTATTTTCAACGCATGGGTTGAAGTAACAGCTCGAGCTTTGTTAAGAAACGGTCGGCCAAGCAAAGCATTATACGGCCAATTATAGATGTCGACTACAACAAAGTCCAGCAGGATCGTTCGCCGGCATGGTGCTGTACCAAACCTTACCGGCAGCTTTACAGTTCCTAACGATCTCACTTCTGCACCACCGAAACCTTTCAACGGCACATGGAAAGGTTCAAGATCTTTTCTGTCCAGCTGCAACTCATCGTATACCCTGGCACTTAAAATGTCAGCTGAACTCCCGTTGTCAATCATTACCCGAAGGACATCCCTATGGGCTATTCGAACCCCCACTACGATTGCATCGTTAGGCTTTGCATCAATTCCGTCTGAGTCTTCTGCTGTAAACGTTATGGGATTATGTCCTTCTCTTCCTTTCTTGGGGTTTCTTTGCACAGAATTGATCTCCATGCTTCTGCTTTCATACATTACTTCTCGGACTTCTGACATCCTTTCTCGATTGCTTCTCCCAGTATGAGGTCCGCCAAAAATGGTGTTTATGGTGGCGTTAGGGCTGTTTCTCCTTGGACTCTTTCTTTCCTGCTCGTTTCCTTGGCGGCTATCCTGGCGACCACCATGCTTGTCCCCCTTCAAAGCAAAGTCCTTCAGGTGCCCATCTCTGATCAAGCTTTCAATGTGATCGCGCAGCTAGAAACATTTTGAAGTTTCATGCCCATGATCTTTATGGAATCGGCAGTACTTAGTTGTATCTCTCCTGGCATTTGCTGATTGCTGCCGAGGGTATTTAGCGAGTCCTTTGTCTTCTACCACAGAAAGTATCTCCTCCTGATCGCCAGTTAAAGAGGTGTAATGGTTGTACCTTCCTCGAAATCTATTGGCTCGAGTGTTTCCTTTGCTCTCTCTTGGATGTCCCTTTTGGCCCTTCTCATCTTTCTGGCGATCACGTGACTGCATCTTTTTGTCATCCTTATGGTCCGATTTTGAGTCAGGCTTGTGCCCATGTACGTAGCTACCCTCTTGCGCTACTTCTTCTTCTTCTTCTTCTTCTTCTTCTTCTTCTTCTTCTGCCAGTGCATAGTCGCCAGCTATTTCCATCATCTCCTCATAAGTTTTCGGTCTATCTCTTCGTAGGTCAAAGGATAATCGTCCACTTTGCAGCCCATTGGTGAAAGCGGCGATCACAGCTACATCATTGGCGTCCTCAATTTGAGCAACTTCCTTCCCGAATCTTGCTAGATACTTCTTGATTGACTCATTACGTTCCTGCTTCAAGTTTGATAGATGAGCGAGTGACTTTCTTCTCTGGACACTCCCCATGAATTGCCTTATGAATGCTTTACTGAGGTTTGAGAAACTGCTTATGCTTCCGGGTGGAAGTTTTCAAAACCACCTGAAGGCGAGGTCGCCGAATGTTTGCGGGAAGGTGAGGCACAACAGCCCGTCATTGGATGAATATTGGGCCATAATATTACGGAATCGGTGAACATGCTCCTTCGGATCCCTGTTCTCCTTATATTGCTCAATGGTTGGCATTCTAAATCTGTCTGGAAATTGGGTGCGAGCAATAGTTTTGATGAATGGGCTATCTGACTCATCATTGGAAGATACGTTACGACCATACCTTCGTGCCATCGCTGAAACTTTTCTTGATAGTTCTTGTAGGGTGACATCTCGCTGACCAGTTGGTTCTTCTGCTGGATCGAGTCTACTCTTGATTGTCATTCTACCATGATTGCCTCTATCATCCGGGCTTCTTCGATCTTCTGTGCTCTCGGATCTTCTTCGTCGTGCTCTTTTGGATCGTAATTCCCTTCGTGGACGAGGACTCTTATCTTCAGACGAGATGAAACGGTGTCTCCGCCGGTTCCGTTGATATGTGTCACTGGAATTGACCCCATGTGTTCTCGCCTGGTCTCGCTCCTCCCTGGATTCTTCATTCATCACACATTTTCCTTTCCTTTGTTTTCTCCCCTCGAAATCCTCAGGGTGGTCCTGGGGAGTCTCCTCAGTGGATTGTCTTGTTTGAGCATCGGGGATTGCAATGTGAACTTCTGATCATAGCCTTCCGGGCGGATGGATTCCAGGAGTGGTTAACTCGTAAGGAGATGAAACTCCCAACCCTATGGGAAGCGAAAGCCCTATTTTGCTGGCTTCGCTGATTAAGTTTACCAATGCAGCTTGGAAGTGTTGCAGAATCCAGGGGTCAGCTGCCCTAGTTCCTGGCGTTGCCGCCGATTGTTCCCCGATCCCCACCGCCATGTCTCCTGTTGGCGCGGTTGGTTCAACAATCAGATCTCCGCTGGAGTTACCATCTCTGTCACTGTCGTTGTTCATGTTCTTTAATTCGCAAGGGTTCCTCGAAGTTTCTGTTCAAAGACCCCCTCCTTCTAGCGCCAATTGTTGACGGTGAAATTTGGATTGCCACGCACTCAACAATTATATCAATTTAATATAAAACGAGAAAATCAAGAACGCATGCAAAAGACAGATTTTACGTGGAAAACTGATGCAGTAAAATCTGTGTTCAATTTACTAAGAAAGTTCATTCACTGGGATCGGCGATTCTATCGGTCAAAGCCAGTTAATCTAGCAAGGATTACTCTAAGTGCGAAAAACTAAATTGCATAATGCTTTGTTTTGGAAATTGTTTAATTCTAAAATTAACCTAAATTATGACTACTTGAACTAAAGACTAAAATCGAATCAAATCAAATCAAAGATCACACACAAGGAATGAATATATGGAGAGAAAAACTAGGGAATCGATGCACCTTTCTTAGACACTCAATGCTCTCAATCAGTCTCAATAAATACTTCAATAAAGTTTAGGGCTTGTTTTGATAAACAATTAAGAACGAATCTCTTTCCTACCACTTGCACAAAGGTCATGTATCAAGTAATAGTAACGAAATCCTTTAGAACAAAACTCTAAGCCAAATCAATGCAACAAGGCCATGCAAACATTAACTTTCAAAATCTATTAAGCTTATGATCATGGTTTAAATGGAAAAGGCCATTCACATCTAAACCCTAATCTCATGGATAAACTAAATCACAAACCCATATCAATTGAGGCCACAAAATAATATGAATAAGTAATGTAGAGCAATTAATTCAATAGACAAGACTAAAACCCAATTGATTAACAAAAGATAGACTAATTGATTATATAGAGTTGTCCAAAATTGGTTACATCAATCCCCTAATAAAGGTTTAGTTACACATCAATGGAGAGAACAAAAACATAGAAGAGATGTAGAGAAAACCCATTATGGTGAGATGCTCTTGTCTTGAAATCTCCGTCGTCTTCTTGTTTCCAATAATCTTCCAATGATGGAATGGAATTTTATGAATGAAAAAATAAGAGAATGAAACTTATGGTGGTTATTAATCTCGATCTGATGGTGGTCTGTTTCTGTCTCCTATCCGCCCCTTAAATATCTTTTTCTTTCATTTAAGGCTTCTGCCTTGTCCTGAGGAAACGAGGAAAGCGGATTACCGCTGCCCGTACCGCTGTGTAGGCACTTGCATGGGCAGTGGAAATCCAAAGGCAACATTCTGATATGGCTCGCTGGGTAGGCCGCTTGGGAGGCACTTGCCTCCTGAGCGGTATGGGCTGCGGTAATGCACTCTTCTTGACCGCCTAGCGTGCCGCCGATGGTGCACTTGCCTGATGAGCGGCATGGGCCGCGGTAAATGGCAAATTTAGCCTCTTCTTCCTCTTATGACTCCATCTTCTCCGAGAGACCTACAAAGGCTTAACAAACACATCAACCCACCAAAAGGACCCAAGAAACAAGCATATACATAGGAAAAACGGGCAAAATATAAGCATAGAATTAGACTGATCAAAAACCCTTGAATGGGAAAAAACCACGGCGCCCCCTGAGGGCAGAAAAATAATACTAGGTTTTGTTGCTTTGTTACACACTTAGATCTCTCTTACAATTGCTCTCTTCTCTCTAGATTTTCGAACCTCCTCCTCATGGGATAGATGGTTCTATTTATACGTCTAATTAGGGTTTCCCTTTGTTTTTAGCCGTGTGGGTGGTAGGTTTCCCTCTTTGATTCGTACTAGGATTCCCCTGTTGTCACGGATCCAAATCTACTTTCCTCTTTATGATTCCTTGTTGTCATGGGTCTTCTAAAAGTTTAGGGTTTAGTTCTGTGTTTCTGCCGAGTCGGTTCAGGCCCAGTACGCTGGTGCAGCGAGTACCTTCACTTCTGGGTATCATCTTTTCGGCGACCCCGTTTCTACCTTTGGCGAGTATATATCTAGTTTTGGCGACCATATCTTTGACCTTTTTGGCTCGAGGTATTTTGACATTCTGACTTGTCACATTCCCCCCCTTGACCTGGTCAATGAGTGACGTGGCAATCTTTTATTGACTCTTTTGATGACGTGTCAGGTTGGCGAATTTATACATACAACAAAAGATGAGGGAGAAGAAATGTCAGGAACAAAATTTTCCTCAGTAGAAGGAACGTAAACAGAAATCGGAGTCAGAGAATCTGGATGAAAGTTACGAATCAAAGATTCAATTTGATCCGCAGTACGCTTGTCACCAAGTTCTAAAGCTTGCACCATTTGATTAAAAAGAGAAGAACGCAAGGAAGGATCCATGGGAACTCACTAGAAAACCCTAGATTTGGAGAGTACGCAGGAGATTTGGGGATGCCAAGGAACAAGCACGGTCAAGTTCAGTGAGCCGTCTGACAATGGAAGATAGAAGAAGAAAGCTGTGGCAAACCTTTAAGGAAGTGGAAAAGTGAGACGAATGAAAAACAACGAAGGAGCTATGTTCTGAGAAAACAAAAGAATTAGTAGAGATATGAAAAGATCGAGAGGAAGAAGAAACGTCTAAGGATTAAAAGGGGGAGTTTTAAAATTCAAAAATCAAAAAATGGAATGCTGTTAAGGTGAACGACGGTCACGGTGAACAGTTGCAACATCATCCACCAAGTAACAGACATGTGGCACCTCGGGGATCACCAAGCAGTCAAAACGTATTTCCACCATGTCAAGTCAGTGGAAGCGCTAGAAATTGTGTGGCCATAAATAAAGGCTTGCACCGGAAGAATCAATTAACAAATTCAACACGTGGTGAAAATGAAAAAGAAGGAGAATTATTTACGAAACACGCCGAAAGCTTAAGCATGGATATTGAAACTAATACTCGGTGTGTAAAATATTATATAGAGGGGGGTTGAATAGATTTTAATTAAATTTACCCAATTTTTGTGTAAGGTCAAGATTACGAAAAAGCCCCAAACTAGACAAAATAATAGCAAGTGTAATATGGTGCGGAAATTAAACAACACTTGATATTTACGTGGAAACCCTCACGGGAAAAAAACCACGGGCTAGTAAGTAAGCCACACTCAAACCTCGAATCCACTAAATGTGTAAACTGATTACAACCTAATCCCGGAAGTAATCACACACCTACCTAATCCCGGTATAAGCGAACCTAGTCCAATTGCTTGTGATTTACACAACCTAATCCCGGAAGCTACACAAGTCTTACTTCTCAATGAAGAGAGTTACAACCTAAGTGAATATATGAAATACTCACAAATGCAATAAAGAGCTAGGTAACCCTATATGCTTATCTCGGATGATGATATATCAAGAAATGCAATCCTAGATATCAAGAGCTAAATGACATGGCAATTAGCTTAGCAAATCATAGATTATGCAAACCTAGAGTGCTATCACAATACAACTCTCAAACATTCAACATACTAATCTCAAGCTTGTATCTAAGATATATATCAATGACATACAAGTAATAAAAGAGATAGCTTGGAAAAAAAGACACAAAATATGTAAGATATAAGTGAAAACCTTACCAAGCAAAGTATGTTGATGAAACCATGGAAAATGCTATCTAGATGCTCAAGAAGGATGCTAGATGAAGTTTGATGCTCATGGAATGATGTTTGAGTGAATAAAAATGAGTTCTTGGTGGAATTTCTCTTTAAGAAAGATATGCTAAGTAAAAATGGCTTTTGAACTCTTAACAAACGACCTAGAGATGAAGAAGACATATATATAGGCACACAGGCTGAAGTGACGTCGTTTTGAAAAGTGACCTGATTTTTGCCTTGGGCGCTGTACAGGTCGATGTTCGTAGGGCGACTTGTACAACGCCTACCTGGGAATCTAAACGGTCTTCAACATGGGCGCTGTTCAAAACAGCGCTTTTGAACAGCGCCTGAACAGCGCCTGAATTCTGATCTCTCGGGCCAAGGATGGGCGCTGTACGTACAGCGCTTTCATACAGCGCTCGTACAGCGCCTACCCAAATTTCATCAGACCTGATGCATTAAAAATGCAATTTCCAACCAGGTCTGGAGGGGCGTTGTTCGTACAGCGCCTTGTAGAGCGCTTTGAACAGCGCTCTTTGCAAAAAATGCACTCCTAGGCCTAATGTATGACAAGGCTTTGGGAATACAAAATGCAATCATGTAGACATGCAAGAAGAGATGTTAATGAACATTAAAGCACATAAAATAGACACCCAACAACAAGAATAAAACATTATGCATGATTTGTGAGTGTGTGCATCTATCTCTTCAATTGCAAGTAAGCACTTAGAAATTACCTTTGGTGCTTGTCATTGATGAGGTCTTTAAAGGGCATCAACTTGAATTCCAATACCTAAGCTACCCTTACAAAGAATCCCAATTGTGGTTTGTCCATGAAATAAGCCAATCAAAGAATGGGAATCCTTACAATCTTCCCCTTTGGCTATTTCATGACAAAACCACCACTCACATTAATCCTCACAACAAAAATAGAAACCAAGGGGATTTTCTACATTACAAAGAGATAAATAAGAAAAATCTTCAAGTCTTCAATCTCTTATAGAACAAACAA
Organism: Acer yangbiense; assembly: GCA_008009225.1. Taxonomy (NCBI): domain Eukaryota; kingdom Viridiplantae; phylum Streptophyta; class Magnoliopsida; order Sapindales; family Sapindaceae; genus Acer; species Acer yangbiense. The sequence continues at coordinate 39,492 of VAHF01000258.1, read as the reverse complement.
TCCTTCAAAACAAAGTTTCTATACTTTCCAAAACAAGCATGTGAGATTAATCATGTGAGATAAAACAAGCATTTGCATTAAAAATTAAGTACAACATCATGCTATGAATGTGAATGCAATGCTCCCCCTTAATGAGTGTTCTCCCCAACATGCATAATTGCCACTACAATTTGCAACTCCCCTTACCATACCTACTCCCCCTTTTTGTCATGATATAGGCAAGGGAGTAGTCCCCAACCGGGTCACTCTAAGCAAAGAGAGATAGAAGCATACAAGATATTTGCATAATCAATATAAGTCACTTTATGCATCTCAATTAAATGGAGAGAAACAAGGAGATTTATTTAGAGAAAATGTGTGAATCAAACATGCTTTGCATACAAGACATGTAGCATTCAAGCCCAAAATACAATGGTATTTGGCAAAGCAAATGACAAAGGTTTCAAATAAGAATTCAAACCAATTTCACCAATGTCATGAGAGAAGCAAGGATATAGAGATTTCATTGATTTCAATTTAAGAGCAACTATATCCAACTTTATAAGCGAAACATGGCATGAGCGACTTTGCACCCTATTTGATTTTTCCGGATAAGATATCTGTATGATAGTAGCCATGTTCAACAAATAAGGAAAGAGAGACAATATGATTTTCATTTGAGTCTCATAAGCTTTTTCACACAAGTTTTGCATTTTAAGAGCATGCAATCATCAAATCATGCTTTTACATTTGTCATTAGCATGTTATAAAAGAATCATCATGTTATGGAGATAACTATAGGTCATTCAAATCATACTTCCTATGAACATCTCCTAATCCAAAAATGCTTGTTTGAACATAAATATGACATGGATTGTAAACAAGCAAGGTTCACACTTATTGAATGAAAACATATGAAAATGTACAACCAAGCTTACTCAAGCAATTAAAAGAAGAGGCATAAGATATTTCAAATTTTGCAAGTGACAAGAATGCAAAATAGCTCTTTTTGCTTGAGTTCCCCATATGGGGTCAATCACAAAACACATCAATCCACAAGACATATCCCAATAGATCTACTAAGTGTTTTAAATCAAGTAGCATCTAAGGGTTTAGTAAATAAGTCCGCAAGTTGATCATTAGTACCTACATGTTCAAGTACTATGCATTTATTTTCAACAAGCTCTCTAATGAAATGATGGCGGATGTCAATATGCTTAGTCCTAGAGTGTTGTACCGGATTCTTGGAAATATTAATAGCACTCATGTTATCACAAAAGAGGGTTAGAGTACCTTGGTTGAATCCGCAGTCGACTAGCATTTGCTTCATCCATAGGAGTTGTGTGCATCCACTCCCCGCGGCTATGTACTCGGCCTCGGCCGTGGACAAGGAAATCGAGTTTTGCTTCTTGCAAAACCAAGACACCAAGTTGTTGCCTAGGAAGAAGCAACCGCCCGGTGTGCTTTTCCTATCATCACAATTTCCTGCCCAATCCGCATCACTAAAGCCTACAAGACTAGCATTAGTGTCAAAAGAGTACCAAATCCCATAGTTGGAAGTCCCATTCACATAGCGAATGATTCTCTTAACGGAAGAGAGATGGGACTCCTTGGGATCCGCTTGGTACCTAACACACACACCTACACTAAAAGATATATCGAGCCTACTTGCGGTCAAGTAAAGCAAGCTACCTATCATGCCACGATATAGAGTTTGATCCACACTTTTCCACTAGCATCCTTGCTTAGCTTCAAAGTGGTACTCATGGGTGTATCACAATGTTTGGAATTTTCTAGACCAAACTTCTTCACTAGGTTCTTGGCATATTTGGTTTGGGTTATGAAAATCCCATCATTCATTTGCCTAATTTGCAAACCTAGGAAGTAACTAAGCTCACCAACAAGACTCATCTCAAATTCAAGAGACATTGCATCAACAAATTGTTGGACCTTGATGTTGTTGGTGGAGCCAAACACTATATCATCAACATAAATTTGAGCTATAAAGAGCTCATCATGTTCTTTCTTGATGAATAGAGTCTTGTAAACACTACCCCTTGTGTAGTTATTGTCAACAAGAAATTGAGTGAGGCGCTCATACCAAGCCCTCGGTGCTTGTTTCAACCCATATAGAGCCTTTTTGAGGCGATAGACATGGTTGGAGTGGTGAGCATCCACAAACCCCTTGGGTTGTTCAACAAACACTTCATCATGCAAGAAGCCATTGAGGAAGGCACTCTTAACGTCCATTTGGTGCAATTTGAACTTGTGCACACAAGAGATGGACAAGAGAAGCCTAATAGACTCTAAACGGGCAACGGGAGCAAATGTCTCCTCAAAGTCAATACCTTCAATTTGAGAGTACCCTTATGCTACAAGTCTAGCCTTGTTCCGCACTATGTTGCCATCCTTATCGGATTTGTTCCTATATATCCACTTAGTGCCTATAACATGTGTGTTTTTAGGCCTAGGAACTAGAGTCCAAACCTCATTCCTTTCGAATTGGTTTAGCTCTTCTTGCATGGCAAGAACCCAAAATTCATCATTCAAGGCTTCATCAACCTTTTTGGGTTCAATTTGAGAGGTGTAACAAGTAAAGCTAATAAGATTAGCAATTTGACGCCTAGTTCTAACACCCTCATTAACTTCTCCAATGATGTCATCTTTATCATAGAGTTTCCTAACCCATGGAGCAGGTTCATTAGAGTTCAAGAGAGGAACTCTATCAAGAGGTTATGTCCTCTTCATCAAGGTTGGAATTCCCAATGTTAGGAGTCTCCACAACCTTCTCTAAGGGAGAGTCATCATCTAAACTAACCTCCTCCTCATGGTCATTAGACTTGAGTCTTGTATCATCAATTACAACATTGGATGATTCCATGACGGTTCGAGTCTTCAAGTTGAAAACTCTATAGGCTCTACTATTCAAGGCATAGCCAATAAAAATACCCACATCACTCTTAGCATCAAATTTGCCAAGTTGATCACGGTCATTTAAAATGTAGCATTTGCTTCCAAATGTGTGAAAGTAGCTAACATTTGGCCTTTTGCCTTTCTATAACTCATAGGAGGTTTGTCTAGTACCGGGTCTTAGGAACACTCTATTTCCTATATAGCAAGCCGTATTGACGGCTTCGGCCCATAGGTTCCTAGGGACATTGTTGCTAAGAAACATCACACGGGCCATCTCTTGTAAGACCCTATTCTTCCTCTCAACAACTCCATTTTGTTGAGGTGTCCTAGGAGCCGAAAACTCATGGGAGATACCTACACTATTACAATAGGTCTCAAAAGAAGCATTCTCAAATTCCCTCCCATGGTCACTCCTAATCCGTTTTATGCTTTTAATGTTTGAGTTCATCTCATTTTGAATTTTATTACAAAGCATTTTAAACTTCTCAAAAGTCTCGGATTTTTCTCTAAGAAAATAAGTCCATGTGAATCTAGAGAAACCATCAACACAAACAAAAATGTATCTCTTTCCACCTAAACTCTCGGTTTGCATAGATTCCATAAGATCCATGTGGAGAAGCTCTAGGGGCTCCTTGGTGGAGAGTTACTTGCCCTTTTTATGCATGGCTTTGGTTTGTTTTCCTTGTTGGCAAGGTCCACAAACACCATTGGCTTTCTTCCCAAGCTTGGGAAGGCCACGCACACAATCGAACTTGCCTAGGATTCATAAATCGCGAAAGTTCATATGGCCAAGTCTTTCATGCCACAACTCAATTTGCTCATCCAAGGACACATTGTTTAAGACTATACTAGCTTCAAGACAATAGCAATTGTCGCTAGATCTCATACCTTTCAACAAGGTTTGTCCATTGGGCAATAGGATAGAGCAATCATTTTTAGAAAATAAGACGGAAAGTCCTTCATCACTTAGATGTGAAATGCTTATCAAATTGGCTTTTAGGCCATCAACAAATAAAGCATTGGACAAGGAAGGTAATCCGAGAATGGAAATGGTTCCTTTCCCTCTTACTCTTTTCTTGGATCCATCACCAAAGGTGACACTTCCACCTTCCTCCATGACAAGAGTCTCGAAGAAACTCTTGTTTCCCGTCATGTGCCTAGAGCACCCACTATCTAAATACCAAAAATTAGAAGAATTTGCATTCAAGGCTATTTGAGCAACATGGCAAACATTTACATTCTTTCTAATCCACCTAGAAACAATCTTAGCTTTCTTAGTGGTCTTTGGTACATGGGATCTAGATGTTCTAGGATCATGCATAACAATATCATCATTCCTAGGAACATGCATCATGGCTCTTTTCTTTTTCTTCTCAATCATGCTTCTAGTTTTGCACATTTTAATATATCGAAAGCAATGTGGTCTAATATGACCATCAAATCCACAAAAATGACATATAGGAGTAAAATAAGGAATCATACCTTGTCCTTGTTTTTGTGGATGAGTGGGTTCAATCCATCTTCGTTGTTGAACCGGCCTAGATTGCTTCCTAGCTTGAGGTTTCATGATTGGTCTCTTTCCTTTGTGAGCCAGTTGTGGAGGAATGTTGGCTTGAGGGACCCTAGGGGGTTGAGCTTGAGGTTGCCTTCTTGGCCCCATCTTCACTTGTGCATTTGAACATTGTCCTACTTCTAACTTCTTCCTAGGAATTTGTACAAATGAAGTTTCTTCGTTCCTCAAACTCTTGACAAACACGGTCTTGTTAGAGGTTGAGATTTTCTTGCCATCTTCATACCCAAGACCCCTCTTGTCACATGGACTCTTTCCTACACCAAGCATATGGTCAAGCTTCTTGGTGCTAGAATCCATCCTAGTCATAGACTTTCTTGCTTCTTCAAGCTCCCTCTTTAAACTTTCTTCATTCCTCCTAGATAAGACTAACTCCTCTTTAAGCTTATCTTCATTCTTTGTTGATCTCACTACTTCTTCACTTAATTGATCTATTTGAGTTAAGAGCTCTAGATTTTCTTCTTTTAATCTCTTAATCTCTCTCTTGTTCTTTAGCCTTGAACTCTCAAATTTCTCCATGTAGTCTTTGAGATCCATCCTATCCACATTTCCATTTATGGAGTGTGATGAAGAGCAATCATCACTTGAGTCAATTTCCACTTGACTTTCACTCTCATCTTCACTAGCACTTTTGCTCTTGTGAAGAGGTAAAGGCTATGAAGTTAGCCATGAGTTCTTCATCATCCGAAGACTCATCTCCTTCATTGGAGTCATCACTCCCACTCCATGTGGCGGCCATCACTTTCCCTTTCTTCTTGTTAACATGATTGGCACAATCGGGGGCAAAGTGTCCTATGCTACCACACTCAAAGCATCGGACCCCTTTCTTCTCGGTCTTCTCTTGCCTAGGCTCAAACTTCTTGAATGGAGTTTTTTTCTTGAAGTCTTGACCCTTGGATCTGAAACCCTTCTTCTCGGACTTGTAGAATTTCTTGAACCTTCTTATCAAAAGAGCCATTTCTTCGTCCGAGTCATCATCATCCTCCTTCTCAACTTTGGAGGCATTCAAAGCAATTCCCTTTTGCTTTTTAGGAGGTGTGGAGGTAGGACCTTTCCTAGACTCATAAGCTAGAAGTCTCCCAATCACCTCACTCGGCTTCATATCCTTGTAACCACTATTTTCTTCTAAAGCCGTCACCTTGGATTCAAACCTCTCGAGTAGAGATCTCATAATCTTTTGCTTAATTCTCCTATCCAAGTATGGGTCACCAAGTTGATGACTTTGATTGACTATGTCCATCAACTTGATCTCAAAATCATTGAAGCACTCATGCTCCTCCATCTTAAGCATCTCGAATTGAGTTTGGAGGACTTGAAGCTTGGAGTCCTTCACCACTTCGATTCCCTCATGTGCAATCTCTAGGATGTCCCATGCCTCATTGGCTATCCTAGTATTTTGAATCAATTTGTATTGATTCTCGTCCATGGCACATAAAATGGCATGCATCGCCTTCCTATTCCATTTTGACACCTTGGGCTTGAGTACATCCTCTCCTCCACCCGCCGGAGTCATCATAGGAGATGTGTAGCCATCTTCAACCGCTATCCAAGCTCGGTCATGGATTTGACATATATAGGACTCCATCTTGCCTTTCCATGAGGCATAATTCAAACCGGTAAGAAGCGAAGGCCTTGTGCTAGAAGCACCCTCGTTGCCACCACCATTTCCACCGTTTCCACTCATAGTGTTTATGAATGAATGAAATGAATGCAAATGTATGAATGAACACAAATCACACAAAATGCAAAACACACCAAAGAGAGCAAAGGATCACCTAAGTATGTCTAGGAACCCGCTCTGATACCAATTGAAACTAATACTCGGTGTGTAAAATATTATCTAGATGGGGGGTGAATAGATTTTAATTAAATTTACCCAATTTTCGTGTAAGGTCAAGATTTCGAAAAAGCCTCAAACTAGACAAAATAATAGCAAGTGTAATATGGTGCGGAAATTAAACAATACTTGATATTTACGTGGAAACCCTCACGGGAAAAAAACCACGGGCTAGTAAGTAAGCCACACTCGAACCTCGAATCCACTAAATGTGTAAACTGATTACAACCTAATCCCGGAAGTAATCACGCACCTACCTAATCCCGGTATAAGCGAACCTAGTCCAATTGCTTGTGATTTACACAACCTAATCCCGGAAGCTACACAAGTCTTACTTCTCAATGAAGAGAGTTACAACCTAAGTGAATATATGAAATACTCAAAAATGCAATAAAGAGCTAGGTAACCCTATATGCTTATCTCGGATGATGATATATCAAGAAATGCAATCATAGATATCAAGAGCTAAATGACATGGCAATTAGCTTAGCAAATCATAGATTATGCAAACCTAGAGTGCTATCACAATACAACTCTCAAACATTCAACATAGTAATCTCAAGCGTGTATCTAAGATATATATCAATGATATACAAGTAATAAAAGAGATAGCTTGGAAAGAAAGACACAAAATATGTAAGATATAAGTGAAAACCTTACCAAGCAAAGTATGTTGATGAAACCATGGAAAATGCTATCTAGATGCTTAAGAAGGATGCTAGATGAAGTTTGATGCTCATGGAATGATGTTTGAGTGAATAAAAATGAGTTCTTGGTGGAATTTCTCTTTAAGAAAGATATGCTAAGTAAAAATGGCTTTTGAACTCTTAAAAAATGACCTAGAGATGAAGAAGACATATATATAGGCACACAGGCTGAAGTGACGTCGTTTTGAAAAGTGACCTGATTTTTGCCTTGGGCGCTGTACAGGTCGATGTTCGTAGGGCGACTTGTACAGCGCCTACCTGGGAATCTAAACGGTCTTCAACATGGGCGATGTTCAGAACAGCGCTTTTGAACAGCGCCGGAATTCTGATCTCTCGGGCCAAGGATGGGCGTTATACGTATAGCGCTTTCGTACAGCGCTCGTACAGCGCCTACCCAAATTTCATCAGACCTGGTGCATTAAAAATGCAATTTCCAACCAGGTTTGGAGGGGCACTGTTCGTACAGCGCCTTGTAGAGCGCTTTGAACAGCGCCCTTTGCAAAAAATGCACTCCAAGGCCTAATGCATGACAAGGCTTTGGGAATACAAAATGCAATCATGTAGACATGCAAGAAGAGATGTTAATGAATATTAAAGCACATAAAATAGACACCCAACAACAAGAATAAAACATTATGCATGATTTGTGAGTGTGTGCATCTATCTCTTCAATTGCAAGTAAGCACTTAGAAATTACCTTTGGTGCTTGTCATTGATGAGGTCTTCAAAGGGCATCAACTTGAATTCCAATACCTAAGCTACCCTTACAAAGAATCCCAATTGTGGTTTGTCCATGAAATAAGCTAATCAAAGAATGGGAATCCTTACAGATATAAATACTGCTCACGGAGACAAACGAATTGGAAGGCCAAATCATTCGCTCAACTCAAAGTATTTATAGGGGTATTGTTGTATATGTAATTTCGCCAAGCAGACACGTCATCAAAGGAGTCAATAAATGCTGAGGAAAACGTTGCCACGTCACTCGTTGACCAGGTCAAAGGGGAAACGTGGACCAGTCAGCGTGTCAACAAGTTTTAAGTCAATAAGTCAAAGGTGTGGTCGCCCGCCAGTGATAAAAATGTGGTCTCCGAAGGGTGATACCCAAGAGTGAAGGTGTTCGCCGCATCAGCTTATTAAGCGCAAACCGACTCGGCAGAAGCATAGGAATAAAACCCTTACTCCCGGAAGACCCCTTACAATGAGGAATCATAGAAGGAAAAGATATGAAGCAAATCCTAATCCGTAGCAACATGGGATTCCCAATACAAGTCCAAGAGGAAATCCTACTACCAACATGGCCAAAATCAAGAGAAAACCCTAATTATTATGTATAAATAGAACCACTTATCCCACGAGGAAGGGGTTCGAGAACTTAGAGAGAGAAAAGCAAGAATTCGAGAGATCTGAGTGTGTAATCAAGACAGCAAATCATAGTGTTATTTTCCTGCCCTCTGGGGCGCTGTGGTTTTTTCCCATTCAAGGGTTTTTCCACGTAAAATCTGTCTCTTACATGTGTTGATTTTCTTTCTTATTTAGTATTTACTTTGATATAATTGTTGGTCACGTGATAATCCAAATTTCACCGTCAACAATACTAAATGCACGATCAAGTCATCAGACAACTCGAGCTTTAGTGCCTTAAGCAATAAGAGACATTTCCATAATGTACTCCCTTATGTTCCCATTGCCTTTGTACTTCATAGAAATCAAGCTTTACAAAAGCATCCTTGTTTCTGCCTTATCGTTTTTTTCTTTCTTCACAAAACGCTTTTCAATTTCGACTAGGAACTCTTTAGCTTTGGTTATCTTTTCAGATACCGCACCCCTAAATGCCTCCGGAATGCCACACTTGAAGATCATAAGACTCATGCAATTTAAGAGATCCCACTTCTCAAAGTTCTTCCTGTCATCAAGAGAACTTGCATCTGTAAGAGAAGCGTGCTACTCAATCCAAAGTGCAAGGTCCAGATCCATGCAGCCGAAAATAATTTCTATGTTCTCCTTCCAATCCTTAAAGTTGGTCCTATTAAGCATGGGTATGGAGTTGATATTAGCAGATATAGTATAAACAATAGCCGTAAAGAGAACAAAACAAACAAACAAACATGCTCACATTAATAACCAAATACAATAATCAACAAATTCAAATAATGGTAAGTCTCATCTCAAGATACCTAGAACAACATTAATATCAAGTCTTTGGACAGTAATATTAATTGTAAGTGGTACTCTTGTTGCAGTGATCAAACATTAACAATAATTCATGTCAAATAATAAATCTATCTTTGGATCGACTTATTATTCACATGTAAAACCTTATAATTGTCACATGTTTACCACCACAGATATGTGTGCAATTCGACCAAGTATTAACCTTCCTTTGGGCCAGCTAATACCCGCATGAATTTACACACACAATATTAATTGTAAGTGATATTCTTGTTGTAATGATCAACCATTGACAATAATCATGTCAATAATAAATCTATCTTTGGATTGACTTATTATTCACATGTAAAACCTTATAATTGTCACATGATTACTGTTTACCACCACATGTGTGTGTGCAATTCGACCAAGTAAACCTTCCTTTGGGCCGGCTAACACCCGCATGAATTTGCACACACACAAACATCCAACATCCCTCATGAACAATCTACACAAGAGAGGTCACTTTGGCAATATCTTGTTTCAATTAGTCCATTTAGAATGATGAACTATTTTATTTAACATAAAAGATATACCACAAAATATTTGAATTTGAGTTGATTTTTATTTTTATTTTTTTATAAAACAAATTACAAATCAGCCCCTCATTTTGTAAAATTACATAAAAGCCACTCAAGTTTCAGTAATTACAAATTGGCCCCTGATTTTGCAAAATTACAGAAACACCCTTAATTTTATAATTACAATCGGTCATAAAATTACAGAAAGGGCCCTCAAGTTTCAACAAATACAAATTGACCCCTATATTTTGTCAAAATCACACAATAGCCCAAAAATTACAAAACACACCACTCAAGAATTTTGAATTTTCAAGAGAGGGGCCTGAGCAAAAAACGATTTTTTTTTTTTAAACCCTAGGTTTGCGCCGCCACCCAAACCTCATGTCGTCCCTTGGAGGAGACGACGAACGGCGGCGCCAATTTTCCTCCTCGCCGCAAAACGCATGAATTCACACCGGAAAAAAAAAAACAACGTTGACCGAGAAGAGGAAACCACGATGGATCTGGGTTTGGGCGAGAGATCGGCGATGGGTGTGGGTTTAAGGAGATGGAATCGGGTATGGGTGTGACCCATCAGACCAAAGAACCACAGATTTGGGTTGATCTGATTCAACACCTACATCAGATCGAGAAACCCACCAACTCAAAATACCCAGATCAAAACGTGAAATGATTCCTCAACCTCATCTCTTTGTTCATCCACCAAACAAATCCATCCATATAACTCACAAAAAACAAACACAAGCAAAACATAATATATTCGTGGATTCAACATACATATTAGACAAAAAATATGTTTCAGAAGCAAATCCAGAATAATAATATATATATATATATATATTGGGTCTGATTTGATACCCAAAACACAAACAATATTCACAAAAGAAGTTCAAAAAACCCGTGTAATGTGTTTCAAGAACCCGTGTAAAATAAAAAAAATTCCCAAATAGATTATATGTTACATAATAAGATATTGAATGTAAGCAGCATGTGTAATGTGTTTCAAGATGTTTGTAGATTCACTGCAGGCTGTCTTAAGCCTTTTTTTTGTTTTTTGTTTTTTTTTTTTTTTTTTACTTCTACATGTGTAATGTGTAATGTGTAATGAAGAGACGTACATACACACCCATATTCAATATGATCATAGAATTAATATTCTTTCCGGAATCTTTTATTTTCTTTTAGATAATACAATAACTAACATCAAAACACCAAGCAAATTTCACAAAAGAACATCAAAAAACCCTAAAATTTACATACTAACTGCAGAAATATTATTAAAACCTAAAATACAAATTTCAAATCTCCAAATTTCCTCAAGAATGATCATGGGTGGCTCTGGTACCACTTGTTAGGAATTTGATTAATACTTAATCTAACATGTATAGGCACATAATATATCCGAAAGTTTAACCTAAACATGTTTCTATATCATGATTAATCAAACCCTAAATTCATGTTACTAACCCATGTCAATTCAAGAGAAAAGGGAGATAAGAGAATGCGGAAGCATACCTGAATCCATTGCCGGAGGTTGGTGGACAGGTTGTGATCTTCCAAATTATCACGATCTTTATGAACCCTAAAACGTTCTCTCTTGTTCTAGTGATGGGGATGCAGACAAGCAAAAGTTATCATTTAATTTGGGGACCATAACCCTAATATATAATAATGAGATTATTATAGGTTTTGCTATTTCTAATTTGGCCCCTCATCAAATTAGATATAGCACTCTGGTATCTACACATTAATTCCATGACAATTATACCCTTAAGCCTTAAAACTTTAAATTTTAATTAGATCACTTTAATTTAGGCTTAACCAAAAGATAGCACAACACATTTAATATATACATATGTGGCCCCACATGTTGGAATTTTCCAACATTAGCCGCATCACTCTCAAAACTACCCAAAGAAACCACTCTATGACTATCATTATTAACACTACTCCCTAAATTATCACCTAGACCAATACAAGACCCAACTACCCCATCAAAAGCATCAAAAGAGCTCACATCACACTACTCAACCGAACCATTCTTCTCCCTCTCCTTCCTCTTTTCAGTTTTCCCAACATAGCCGACATTGGTTCCAACACCTCCACTAGCTTTTATTATCTTTAGGTTGTTCTTTTTGGTACTCTCTCCCTTGAGCTGATTTCTCCTCTCTCCCACGCATTGACTACTACCTTTGATACTTCCCATAATCCTCTCACCAACTAGACACTCATTTTTCACATTAACCACACCACCATTACCTTTATTGATAAAACTCAAACCAGTTGTCCCTTTTTTGATATAGACCTGAGCATCTTCCATTCCCTCCTCCAATGACTTGACTTCAACATTAGAATCAGAAGGAGAAAGCTTGCACTCCATCTTCAAAGCTGACAATTGAACACTGTCATTGTCTACAGACCAGTTCATCTTTTCCACCTCTCCTTTTTCACTTTCGTTTGAATTATAGAGCTGCCAGCTGACACCCTTCTTGTCTTTGTCTCTAGCAACTTGTACATAGCAAGAAGGAGAAGCTTCATCAACTCTCCCTTTTGCACTGCCCACAAACGTTGCCTTTTCTGGTAATACCTCATCACTAGCTACAGAGAACTCCATTTTCAAGCCTAGGAACTTCGACAACCAAGGAAAATCCACATGAGACTCTTCTTCCTCTACCTTAACAATAAACGACCAGTTTCCAACCACTACCTCAATCTTGTTTGGGTAGGACCTATCAATTGGAAACACAACTAGAAGCCTTCCTCGGTCAAGACGTTTTTTCTTCAGTGTGTCTTCTTCAACTAAAACAAGTTCTCCTAGCAACCTCCCTAACCTTTTGAAGAAAACTTCGTCCCAACACCTCAAAGGAATCCCCCTAACATTGATCCATGCCAACCTTGTTCGAGGAACAAACTTGTCCGACCATTTTGACATAGAAAAGAAAGAATCGTCCTAGCAAAACTTGTTTATAATGAAGCCCTCACATTCATCCTTTGTTTCGAAATTCCACATGATACTTTTGCCGCCCAAATAAGTTGAAGAAAAGTTAAAACATCTATTGCCCAACTTCTGATTCACCTAAGCTATACTGGAGAAGTTTTTTAAAACCCTTATCGCACTTCTTTCCGGCCACTCCATGTTGAACTGTGACCCTTCCAAAACCAATCTCTCTAACTATTCGATCCTCTCTTCCTTCCTTTCCACTATTCTCTCCACTTTCAACTTTCCATCGCTTTTCACCACCTCCGCGTAAAACCAGCTGTCCAGATTTCCACCTTGATGTTCTCTTACCCCTTGCAGCCCTTAAAAAACCTCATCTTCAGGACACTTCTTTGCCAAACTTCTAAATCCAACTATGACACAATGAGTTGATACAAACACGGTACTATTAATAATTATACTTTATAAAACTAAATGATGAAAGAGAATTCTAGAGTGAGAAGCTCTGACTCCTTGGGTCAGGAAAGAAGATCGAACTTTAGGGGAAATCTCCACTCCATTTTCGTAGACAATCTCAACCAGAAAGTTGATCTGACATGCTTATGGGGAGTTTTTAAATGCTTCGGAAGAGTGAAAGACATATATCTCCCAGCTGCCAACAAGACCAGGAAGATTGGCTTCGCATTCGTAAGGTTTTCCACTTTGAAGGAAGCTAAATGCACATCTATGGATGGCCAATCAAAGTCAGTGTAGCGCAACATGGGTGGAATAGCAGGAAGGCTGATGCTTTAAGAGTAGAAGAGGGGAACAAGGCGGAGAAAGGGACAAAGAAAGGTTATCAGAGGGAAGAGTATAAGGTAAAAGGAAACATAAGAGATAGTCGGTATTTTATGGAAGTGGTAAAAGAGTTTCAGGAGAGAGACAAACAGAGAGGCGATGACCCCAAGGAAGAAAAGGTATTTTTATACTTGGATAGGAATACTTCAGACCGAAAATGGTTGGAAACGTGTGCGTTTGGGGTGCTCAAAGAATTTTCCAACTTCTCAAAGGTGAAGAAGCGCTTGTTAGACAGAGGTTTCAGATTTACCATCAAGTATTTAGGTGGTAAGTCAATCCTATAGGACTTTGAGTCGATTTTTGAGATTGAGGGATTCTTTAAAAGCAGGTGGATGACTCATTCATTTCCATGAAAAAATGGTCGGAGATTATGGTCTCACAACCTATGCCGGTCTGGGTTAACATTTCAGGTCTACCTTTGAATTTCTAGAAGTGGAATTGGTGAGAAATGTCACCTTTTTAAACTGATTTGGTGACAATGTCACTGCTTTAATAAGTTAAGTTTAAAAGACACCTATTATGGTGAACGGACAAAAATACCCTTACTTTACACATTCTTTTCTTACTTTGAAGTTTTCTGAGATTTAAAACAGACCTCCAATGGAGGTGGCTCTACGCAAACGCATTCGGGGGGTCGAGCTCCCCGCTGAGCTCTCGGTGGTCGAGCTGCCCGGTCAGCTCGTGGGGGTGTGGGGGCAACGCCCTTGCAAGATTTTTTTTTGTTTTGAATTTTCCATTGAAAAGGCTCGAAATGAAGTGTTCGAGCCTTTTCATACACCAATCATGCCTTTTCATTAGTGTATGAAAAGGCTCGAACACTTAATGAAAAGGCACGATTACTGTACAATCGTGCATTTTCATACACCAATCGTGCCTTTTCATGTACAAAAAGGCACGATTACTGTACAAAAAGGCTGGAAACTTTATTCAAAAAGGCTCGAAATATTTTTTAATTTTTTAATCGAGCCTTTTGGAAAAGTTATCGAGCCTTTTGGAAAAGTTATCGAGCCTTTTAGAAAGGTTATCGAGCCTTTTGGAAAGGTTATCGAGCCTTTTAGAAAGGTTATCGAGCCTTTTTGAAAAGTTATCGAGCCTTTTGGAAAGGTTATCGAGCCTTTTAGAAAGGTTATCGAGCCTTTTAGAAAGGTTATCGAGCCTTTTGGAAAGGTTATCGAGCCTTTTGGAAAGGTTATCGAGACTTTTCCAAAAAGGCTCGATAACCTTTCTAAAAGGCTCGATAACTTTCCCAAAAGGCTCGATAACCTTTCTAAAAGGCTCGATAACTTTTCCAAAAGGCTCGATAACAACTTCAAAAGGCACGATGACAGTGTAAAAAGGCACGAAAATATTTCAAAAAGGCACGAAATCATTTCAAGCCTTTTCCGATCTTTTTTCGAACCTTTTTCGAACCTTTTTCGAGCCTTTTCAAACCTTTTTCGAGCCTTTTTCGAACCTTTTTAAACATTTTCGAGCCTTTTTAACTATCAATATATTATGGTGAAGAAGGTTACTGTGGGAGGCAATTTTGTCCGTTCACCATAAATGGTGCCTTTTAAACTTAAGTTAGTAAGTTGGTGCCTGTTCCCAAAAAAGAGCCTCAAATAGTGCTATTTAATTTTTTAACCCTTTCTAGAATGAGTCTTTTTTTCAAGAGATAGGAAGCCATTTGGGAGAATGTCTACACATTGATCATGAAACAATGCATAATAGTAGACTGGATAGAGGACGCATTCTGATTTCTTTGAAGAATCAACAGCATTGCCCTAAGAAGGTGAAGGTGGTGGATGGATTCCAATCTTTCTCGGTGATTATCGAGTCGGACACCAGACCAGTTGACTATGAATGGGTGACAGAGGTCTTGGGCTTGAAGGAAGTTACCATACTAGAATCAATGGACTCTTCAGACTAGGAAGATGGTAACAGATTAGGTAGTAGGGGCGATAGGTGGCAGAAGGTAGCTGATGAAGTGATAGACATAGGAAAGGTGCAAAAAGTGACTAGCTAGAGGAAGAGGTTAGGTGACAGGCTGGGACTTCAGATCAACCACACAGAAAACCTTTTTAATCAAAATGGCAAAATTGGTGGCTCAGTGGATAAAGGGCAGCGGGCACATGTCAGAATTTATAAAAAACAAAAAAAAAAAAAAAGGCAATCCCATCCTTCTTGTTTGAATGGCAAACTTGTTCTAGAAAAAAAGTAGGCTGTCAGAGGCAGAGATGAAAGCTGGACAACAACATCAGATACGGATTTAGAAGAAGGGCAAATCAGGAACTTCAGCTTGGAGAAAGGATAATGCTCAAAGTTTAAGGCCCCGTTTGATTTTTTGTCTGAAGACTGAACAGTGCTGAATGTTACTGAAGACTGAATAGTGACTGAAAACTGAAAACTGAAAAACATGTTTGTTTTTTTTCACTGAAAACTGAATATAAGTAATAAGTTGTTTGTTTTTTAAAGTTATAAATATCTGAAAATAAATACTTTTATATATATACCCTTCTAACTATTATTTGTTATATATTTATAGTTTAATATATTAAGGACAACTCTAACATGTAAATTAAAATAAATTTATTTAGTTATTAATAATATTTTAAATTTATATTATTCTAGATTGGTCGGCTTTTGGACAGGTTGGTTTTTTTTTTTTTTATGGTTCTAAATTGAATATCATTATCAATGAATAACAACATGATTAATTTCTCATTGTAATACTAATAATATAATTCACTCAAAAACTCATATAAAAATAAGCAAAATATTGCATCAATGAAATTAAATACAAGCAAAATCCTTCAAACTATATATATATATATAACAACGCCTATATAACAATGCCTAATTTGAGAATTCCGATGGTCCTATAATTTGCATCAAAAAGGAAAAAGCCTGCATTGAGAATTCCAATGTTGTTTATTAGAAAACATGGAGTCTTAAGAACTTGATGCAATCTTAAATTTGAGAACATACCACCAATATATATATATATATATATATATATAACAACGCAAACAAATAAAATAAAAACATAACAACTGCCACTAGACAAATTAAAACAAATATCATGTCAGATAAACAAATATCAGAAGAAAAAAAAATATAATTAGAGCTTTAACAAAAGATGAAATTGGAAATAGATTAAATTAGTGAGGATAGTTTTGGAAGTAAAACTTTGTATTAAATTCTCCTGAATTTGTGTTAAGTGAAAAGTGAAAATTTTTCACTTTTCAAAACAAGTGGTTTTAGATGCTCATTAAGTGATTTTATCACTTAAAAAATCAAACAAAATAACTAAATGGAACACATTAAGTGTCATTCAGTGTTAAGTGGAAAAATCAAACAGGGCCTAAGTCTTTGGGTAAAGGATCCAAGTCAGATGGGCTGCCTAAGTATCATGGGCAACAAGATGATGAGCTTCAATTAATTAGTGGAGATGGGTTGAATTTATCTTTTGGGCTACAGACAGAAGGGAATCTATCAAGCAGTGGTCATGGGCTGTCTGAGTCTTCCTCATCGTATCCAGACCAAAACCACAGCCCTCTTCGTAATAGACCAAAGTCCACAACTAATAGCTCCAAGCAAATTCTAGTGAGAAACTCAGAACAGGGAGTGGTGTCCTTTTCAGACAATGATGATAGATTGGCGAGTTTACCTCTTAAAGAACTTATTCAACTCCCTTTGAGGGATAGTCAGGGGGTCAAATAAGAGGAAAAGATTTGAAGGAAGTTCCTCTAGCGGTTGAAATTGAAGGACTGGATATGATGGATCATCATCATATTGCCGCAACAGGTGTGGCTCTGAAACAAAAGTCAGTCAGGCGTTACTGGAGCTTAGAGAAGGAGTTCACAAAGGTTATTGAGAAGGGGGTGGCTCTAGGCCATATCGTAACTTCAAAAGATAAGGAGAGAGGAAGTCAACCGGATTTGCAAGAGGCCGGTCTCAGAGGGGAACATGAACAGCAAAACGAAGGCAATTGTATTATAAATTTGAGCTGGAATTTAGAGGAAGAAGTGACTAAGGTGATTGAGGTTGCGATGGCCTTGGGGTTCGACTTTAATAGTAAAGAAGATGAGATAGGGGAACAGATAGCAAGAAGAGAGATGGAAGATGAGGACCAACTGAGGGATGGGACCGAAATTTAAGGTATTTAGTGTCTCTGTTTTGGGGTCTCCTATTTTTTATGTTTATTATCTCTTGGAATGTTAGAGGGCTTGGAAGGGGAGAGAAAAGGAGAATGGTTAGAGGTTTAGCTCAAAGGTTGAAACCTGAGATTTTTATAATTCAAAAGTCCAAACTGTCTTCTGTTGATAGGAGTGTCATTAGATCTTTCGGGGGTTCTTTGCTTTCCAGAGGGTTGAGCGTTAACTCTGAAAGGGCTTCTGGAGGAATTATAACTTTGTGGAATAAGGAGTCCTTCTCTGTGGAAGCTTGTATTTCGAATAAAAATTGCATTATTCTAGCTGGTTCTCTACTAAAATTGAAGAAGAATGTAGTCATTTGCAATGTGTATGCTGCTTCCATCGAGTCGGATAGAAGGAATCTTTGGAGTTTTATTTTGCAAGTGATGCATGCGTTCAAGGATCCTTAGGTCATCGGAGGAGACTTCAACACCATTCTTGACCCGTCTGAAAGAGTGGGGGTGGGGTGCAATATGGGTTCTATTAGAGCTTTTAGGAGCTTCGTTTCTCAGGCTAACGTTGTCGACATTCCCCTTCACGAGACGAAATTCACCTGGTCTAACAACAAAGAAAACCAAGCTTGGGCAAGGTTAGACCGTTTCCTAATTACGCCATCAATTGTACTATGGTTCCCTAATTTGTGTCAAAAGGGATTGCCTAGAGGTCTTTCAGATCATAATCCGATGGAGCTTAGTGAGAAGCAAATGGATTGGGGACCTAGCCCATTTCACTTCCTCAATTGGTGGTTAGAAGAGAAAGAGATAATGAAGGAAGCCATGAAAGGTTAGACAGAGTGCAAAGTTGCAGGTTCCAAAGGTTTTATTTTATTCTCCAAAGCCAAGGCTTCTAAAATCTCCTTGAAAAATTGGATCAATGCCAACAAGATCAGTTCGCAGCAATCAAAAGTTTTAGAGGAGAAGCTTGGAAAGCTTGATGAGAGGGCGATTGTTGAGGGAAGGACTGATGTGGTTCGTATTGACCATGTGAATCTCCTAGAGGAGTTGTGGAAGAGACTTAGGAGGGAGGAGCAAGAGTGGAAAC
Organism: Acer yangbiense; assembly: GCA_008009225.1. NCBI lineage: Eukaryota > Viridiplantae > Streptophyta > Magnoliopsida > Sapindales > Sapindaceae > Acer > Acer yangbiense. The sequence continues at coordinate 20,763 of VAHF01000258.1, read as the reverse complement.
AAAAATCTAGGATTAATTGGTTGATGGAAGTAGATAGGAACACGAAGTTTTTTCACAGTGTCGCTAATGGAAGAAGATGCAAAAATAGGATTGTTGAAGTCTCACTGGATGGTATCAAAATGTCAGAGCCTAGCCTTATTAGTAGAGGGGTTTTTGAGTTCTTTAAGAGGCATTTTCAAAAAGTCTCTTGGCAGCGTCCAAGCAGGTCAGGGATCAACATGAAGAGGTTAACAGAGGAAGAGATGCTTTCTTTAGAAGCCAATTTCAGCCTTAAGAAATTTGGGTTGGCTCTTGCAAATTGTGAAGGCAATAAGGCGCCGGGTCCAGATGGTTTTAGTTTCAACTTCATCAAATCTCACTGGAATGTCATCCAAAAAGACTTTATGAACTTCATGAATGAGTTTCACAAAGATGGGTTGATCGTGAAGGATATTAATCGTGCTTTCATTGCAATAATTCCAAATGTTGTCAAACCGGACAACATGAGGGACTTCAGACCTATTTGTCTTATGGGTTTGTTATACAAGATCTTTGCTAAAGTCTTGGCTAATAGACTAAGAAAAGTGATGGCTTCTGTTATTGGAGAGACCCAAATGGCTTTCGTGAGAAACAACCAAATCTCGGATAGTTTCGTGATTGCCGAAGAAGTCATCAATAGATGGAAGCATGATAAAGAAGGGGGGCTACTTGTTAAACTAGACTTCAAAAAAGCTTTTGACAGCGTGGATCATGGTTTTCTGGATTCCATGATGAATAGTATGGGGTTTGGTAGCAAATGGAGAAAGTCGATGAAAGAGTGCATTTCCTCTCCATTGTTGTCTGTTTTGGTTAATGGGAAGCCCACACCCTAATTTGGTGTTGAGAAGGGTCTAAGGCAAGAAGATCCCTTATCACTGTTTCTCTTAAATATTGCAGAGGTCGAACGCGCTAGCACACGTCGATAGGCGGCTGTTCTGTGGGTGCGTGTGGTACATGCGCCCAGGTGTGGCAAAAACATGAAAGCATGTGAGAGGTCTTCATAGGTGTGTGTAGCTTTTGGAAGGTGCATGAGGCTCGGTTTTCGTGCATGAAAATGTTTGATTTCAAGTTTTCATATTCCTAGTTAAGATGCCTCACTTTCGATCTCATATCCGAATCCACGTTTTTCTTCTCTAGCCTATGAAGATACCAATACACAATATAGTGTTTTTGAGGATCCAAGGTCTGGCTTGGAATGGAGCCTAAGCGTTGATTCTATATGTTGTGTACCCATGGTAAAATTGACAGCTTTTAATTAAATGTAGTTGTACATGAAAATGTTGACAGCAATGATATGTATGTATGTTTGTGTAGTTCCATCTAGGTACTGAAATGTATATTTGTAAGTTTGTAGAATCTATTCTATAATCTATATATAAATTATTGTTTCAGGCTTTCATCATTTCTCATTAATTAGTATAAGATAGTTGATTTCAAATGATTGTAAAGTCTACGAACAAACAGTTTTCAGCGAAGTACAGTTAAACATAGAATTTGTAAGTAGGATCAAAAGTTTCGAAGTAACAATATAAGGGCTCAATGGAATTTTCTGGAGTTAAAGCAGTGTTCATGACACTTTCTGGTGGATTGTAATCATTTGAACTGTTTATGGAAGATTTTGTACTTAACTGTGTCCAATTCAAGTAATTATAGCCGGTGTTCGAAAATTCGGTCTGAGCGGTGGTCGGCCGTCCCGACCTGACCAAATCAGTGGAAAAAAAAGGGTCAACGTAAAGTCAACGGTCAAAGTCAACGGTCAAACCTAAAAAAGTCGGTTGGTCGGTCGGTCGGCCGGCTAGGCGGTTCAGATCGCATAATCGGGTCTGGATGGAGTCAAAGCCGTTGACTCCGCCCGAACCGTTTTTTTTTATAAACCGTCTTGCTCAAAACGGTGACATTTTGAGTCTTTTATCATGTTTTCTTCCTAAAGACAATCACAAATCCCCTTTCACTGAACCAAAATCCCTAATTTCAACCTTTCAACCTTGAGAAAAAAACAAATCGCAATCGCAAAACCAAAATCCCCTTTCAATCGGCAATCGCAAAACCAAATCAAGTCTCGACAGTCGACGCTCTTCTCGCTCTCAGAGTCTCAGTTCACTTCTCTGACCGACCAAACCAGGCTCCTCTTGTCGCTGCCAGTCACTAGAAATAGCCTCTGTTGCCGACCAAACCAGCTTCCATGTGTTGGGCTTTGATTTTGGTGGATTTCTGGGTTTATTTTGGAAGGAGTTTGGGTCGTTGGTAGAGAGAAGGCAGAGCAAAAGTAGAGAGAGAAGAAAGCGTGAAAGAGAGAGGAGAGAGAAGATAGAAGAGAGAGAGAGAGATAGAAGAAGGCGTGAAAGAGAAGAATCAAGATAATATGTGGAAGAAAACTGGCGTGCAAGTGAGAGAGAAGAAGGCGTGAAACACTGAACGAGAGAAGAAGATATTTTTTACTTTTATAAAGTAAATTTGTAAAATAACAAAAGACACCCTCTTTCATTGCTAAAATCTAAAATATACAAAAAAAAGTAAAATTATATCAAACATGTACAAGAGATACAAACAAAACAATAAGGGAATTTATGTTGATAATTTTATATGTATTTCTTCATAATCGGTCAACGGAAAAAGTCAACCGCCTAGAAATCCACCTAGGTGCCGACTAGGCCGCCTAGGCGCTAGACGCTTATCCACCGCCCGACTAGCGCCTAGCGTTTACTAGAACACTGATTATAGCCTTATAGGGCTTCCAGATTCTATCCATACTAGAGGAATTTGCCACAACAATTAAGCAGGGTATAATTGACTTCCCTGCATACATATTAACAACTTGATCATGACATAAATGCTTTGCTCACTTATACTGTTTGATTGGTTGTCGACCCCATATCCAACCGTCCCAAGAGCTTACGTAAGTGATATTCTTCAAAGGCATCAACTCTAACACTAATATAAAAGGTGTCCCGAGGTTTGTATTTGTAATACCTCAATTCCCGAAATTTTTCCAAGCCTGAAATCCAAGCCCAAACTCATGACCCAGATTCGAGTCCGAATCCAAGCTCAAGATAAACATTCACCATTGTGCAGAAAAGTGTGAAGATTAAAATAATAATTAACAATGTTGAAGCGGTGCATGATGATTGATGAGGAGAGTTGGCAAGTTGGGTGATAGGTGGCGTGTGATTATGAGTGCATGTGTTTGGTGGTAAGCAAGCGGTGGATAAGAATTAAGAAACAAAATAGAAAGAAGAGAATCAGATTTGGGGAAGACAACAAAAAAATAGAAATTAGAAAATAAAAGAAGAGATATGTGTAAGATAGATAAGAGAGTCTCGGCTGAGGCTAAGAGAAACAAAAACAGAGAACAAATGAAGAAAAAGAAGAAGAAAGGAAATAGAAGAAGAACTAACAGAGAGGCGAGAGATTGAGAGATTGATAGTGAGAAATAAGAGAAATATCAGAAATTAAGAGGGAAATTAGAGAATCAAGAAGAAGAAGAAAGTGAAGACATGCGATGGAGAAGAATAAGAAAATTGAAAAGAGAGAAGGGAGAAGTCAGGCGATAGAAGAAAAATTAAAGAAAAGATATCAGCTATGGGAGATGTATTGTTGTAGCCGAGAGATGGAGAGAAGAATAGAACAGAAAAAGAAGAAAATTGAAAAGAAAAGAAAGAAGAAGTTAGACGAGAGGTGAGAGAGTTGAGAAGAATTGAAGAGAAAGAAAACAAGAGACATGGGAAATCAGAAGTAGTGGCCGAGAAAGGGAGAAATAGATGAATAAAAAGAAAGAAAAGGGAGAGATAGAAGCTGAGAAAGATTGAGACAGAAATTTGAGAGAGAAATTGGAAGACCCAACTGTGGAATTATAAAGAAAAGAGGAAGAAAAGTGTTAGACGAGAGACAATATGGAAGAAATAGAGCAAATATAGTTAAAGAGAAGGAATAAATTAGACAGATGAAAGCTTGAGATAAAAAGAAAAGAACATGTGAGAAAAGAATGGAGAAAGAGAGGCAGATCGGGTGAGACAGAGATAGAGACAATGAGAAGATGAGGATGAGAAATAAGGTGCAGCTGTAGAGATTACGAGTATATTAGATACAGATAAGTGATATTGTATTCGTGACATTTGAATACAATAGTTATTAGATTTCCAATAAATCCTAAATTGAATATTATGTGATTTAGGGTGAATCCAGATATAGATGAATCCAGACGGAATCCAGTATCAGAAGCGGATTTGAGCACAGGAGTTCTGTGAGTGGAAACTTTTATTAAAAGTTATTTATTTTAGAATTATATGCTAGATTAAGTATTTAGAGATTATTAGAAATAAATGATTTATTCATTTATTTAGAAAATAGATTTCTAGATTACGTATTTATTTAGAAAACAGATTTCCAGATGAATTGAGGTGTTTTAAGAAATGTTTAGATTTTTAGAATTCAGAAATAGATTTATTAGAGAATAGATATATTGAGCAAGACTTTATAAAGAAGATTAGTAAAAGCATTTTCAGATAGATTTTCAGAATGAATTCCAGATTTCTAGATTTTCAATATTTCAGACAGATTTCCAGATTTTCAGATTCAAGTTATTTATGAGAATTTCAGAAAAGAAAAGAAAAGAATATTTATGCATGTTTTAAAGAAAAGTATTTATAAAGAATTATATGTATGTTCAGAAAGAGATTTCAAACACCAGATGTGTACCCGTCCCCAGCAGAACAGATTCAGATTGTTAGCCTTTGGGGCTTATGCACATGTGTATGTCAGAGTCAGAGTCGCTCTACACGTGTATGACCAGATGTTCAGTCAGAGTCAGAGTCGCTCTGCACGTGTATGACCAGATGTTTATCCCCCGCTCTGCGTGAGCCCACAGAGATCAGGGACACGTATGACCAGATTTCCCTGGTTACTAATTTGGTGTAGATTTTCAGATTATATATATTATATATTACACTGATTACGATCAGTAGAGAAAGAAAAAAGATTATCAGATTTACACCAGATATTTGAGAATCAGAAATTTAGCAGTATTTGATTTACAGCATTAAATGTTTTAGAAAGAAAAGAGATTTCTTCATGAAGCATTCCAAAGATACTTTTAATGGCTTTATTGCATAATTTGTAAAGATTTATAGCAACAAGAGATTTGATTGAAGCAAACATTTTATACAGTAATATATTATTATTATATCAAACAGTTTTGCAAAGGATATATATATATATATATATATTAGTTTTGTAAAGAAAGAATGTTTAAAGTTTCTTGAAAGAAAAGTATTATTTGATTTTAAGTTTATAAGTTATTTTATAAAAGGAAATGAGAATTTTACTATAGATTTGTAGAAATGCGTTTTATTTATAGAGAAGATATTTAGTTAGTTCTCAGCTTGTATTACAGAACAGATTCAGATTCAGATTACAGAACAGTTTCAGAATAAATCTTGATTAGTTTCAGGAAGAGATAAAGAATTCAGAAAGAGAGAGAAAGAGATACAGATCCAGAAAGAGATAGAAAGAGTTACGGTTTCAGAAAGAGAAGTAGAAATAGAATTCAGAACGAGGTATAGAAACAAATTCAAAATAGTTTTTCTACAAAATAGATTGAGGTTAGCCAGTTTTAAGTTAAATGAACTACGAGGGCTTTGATCCTTATTGGGTATAAGGTACGTAGGCGTTTGGGATGTAAATCTCTAACTCAAGCCCACCAGAGAAAGAGAAGATAAGATTCTAGTTAGAATAAGTTCATTAAGTATTAATGTTTCAGAAAGATAGATATTTAGTGATTTCAGAAGCTTTGAGAAAATATATGTTTTCAGATTTATTCAGAGATATTAATTTTAGTAAAGTTTCTAAGAAAAGATGTTTTCAAAGCTTATTTCCACTCATTGGGCGTTAGCGCTCATTCTTTTATTTTAAACTATTTTTCCAGGTGATCTCCAGGTTCGTGCATATTCATTAGTAATGTGAGATGGGCCACATGTGATGAAAGAAATGGTAGTTCATGTTTTTAATTAAAGCATGCAAATGTGTATATTTTTAGCAGCATTATGCATATCGATTTTGCATGGATTTCAGATACCATATTTTTCATAACTAGTTATGAATATGCTAATATTCAGCAGATGGGTCCAACACAAGAAAAGCAAATTTCTTATTTTAACTGAATTGTATTTTTATGATGGGCCATAACCCACAGATTTAAATTGCACTTTAGAAAAGCCAAGGTCATAGTTTTAAAGATTTTGTTAAAAGCCACCTTGAGATTTATATAATTTTCTATAATATTTTCCAGAAGATTCAGTTTTCAGTTAGAAAGATCGAGTTTCCACAGGATTCTCTCGGACTCAAGATAGGAGTCAGGGGTGGGTCCTGTCAGTATTTACAAGACAAATATTTATATAATCCAATGTGAGGACATGTATGATCTCATAAGGTAATACTGAGGATGCATTATATGATCTTATTCTTGCCAACAAATTTGGTCCCCAAGATGCAGCTCAAACTCCGGTACTTTGTTATGGGAATCATAGTTTCCGTACATGAATGCTTTTTTTTTTTTTTTTTTGAACTGCATCAATATATTGAAAGGGCCTAACGAATTAAATGATCTTATTGTGGAGACATGTTTGATCTCTATCATTGAGGATGCCTTAAATGATCTTATTGTTCCCAATAAATTTGGTCCAAGATAAACCTGGAACTCCCGTACCTGAATCTTGCTCTTATCAAATGTTTAGTGTCACTTGAAACCTTTATATTATTTGTCACAGTTTCAATTCTGATTTTTTTCAGGAAAGCTTCAGACATACCATAGCTGTTTTCCGAAGTCGACTTCAGGAAATTCAGGTGATATAATCTATGCCCATGTCTACATCAGTATATTTAGAACCTTCAGGTAACCCACAATCCAAGCTAAATGAATCCTGAGAGAGATCATGATAAAGGCAGAATAAGCCGTAACACAATTTCACGGTAAGAAAAAGACAATAAGACACTTATTTTCATATTCTGAAACTTGGGTTTTAGATATTAAAACCTGATTGATCCTGGCAGTGAACAAAAACTGCAAAGTCTAGACAAGAAGTGTGTATATATGTTAAGTGAAATTTCATCAGGTTTTTTAAGGTCGAATACATTATGCATCTGCCATGTGTTTAATCAGTATAATAAAAGGTATGTTCTCGTTTTTTTTTTTTTTTTTTTTTTGACAAAGTCTAAACATCTCCGTCAACTTGCCCGAATAAAATCAAAATCATCATCAATGGAGAAGCCAAGATTGTGTCTATAGTTGAAGATCCAAATCCGATTTCCTTGTTTTGGATTGAGGATTTGTTGAACATTAGAAGCTCATTTTCAAATTCAAATTTTTTGTCTGATGTGAAAGGATTTACCTATGGATTTGGTAGAGAAGTAGGGGATGCCCCATCAGTTCTCGAGGTTCATGTTGAAGGTGGCTCAAAGTATGGTTCAAAAGCAGGAGAAGGCAGTTGTCAGGAAGTTGGGAAAGACTCTCAAGTCAGGAAGTTGGCTGGCCATCAGAGTTTTCGCATTGGTGTTAAGAATAAAGTGGTGGGAACCCCGAAATCTACCAACCAAACCCCGTCAGTTGGCAAAAGGAAGGTTGACAAAGGCAAAGGTTCATGGATCAAGAAGGCTAGGGTAAAACCTGTAGTCATCTATGACAAGACAGCCAGGGTAGATTTGGACAAAAGGTTGTCTGAAGCATGTGGGAAAGAGATTTCAAAAAGTGATTTTTCAACATCTTCTGAATCGGATCCACACTTGTGGAAAGGTGAATGTTCTAGATGTTTTTCTAGTGGGCCTCAGAGTCCCTCTTTGGATCAGGTTCTCATGGCCCATTCAAGATCTCCCTCTAAAGGTTAGGATGATAGAAGCACTAGGAAAGACTTGGGCTCTTTTTTTCTTAAATCTTCTAACTCTAGCCCAAGTAAGGAAGATGAGGGTTCAACTGGGGAAGATGGGTCACGGGAGGATCGGGATTGCGAAAATTGGTTGTTACAGGAAGGGGATGAAGGATAGATGGTAGTGGTTCAAAGAAAGAAAGATGGTTTTGAGGGGCATGCAGAGTTAGAACCGGATAATGGGGTTGAGGGACACGTTAATTCAGAACAGGACTCAGAGAATTCTACTCTTGGTTTCAGATTGAGGGACGGTAATGAAGAAGGCTTACTCCCCTCTTTCAATGGAAAGAAGGAAGGTATGTTCCTCCCTTTGGGAGAAAACGAATTGGCGGAGATTGGGGATTAATTTGAGTGTGGTTCTTCCAACACCTCCTCCGAATTTAAAGAGTGTGAAATCCAAAGGAGCAGCATCTAAATTGCATGGAATAAGAACCAGGAGGGATAACAGAAGGGAACCGGAATTTACAGATAGTAGGAGTGAAAAGAAACAACCTGAAGAACTGTGGAATTTGGAGGCGGAAATCTCTAAGGTTATACTACAGGTTTTGAATGTAACCAATTCGGGTCCTTGTTTTGGGGGATGACATTTCCTGGAGACTACTCTGCAATTCAGGAACGTGCTGAAAAAATTTCTGCTGAAGATATGCTACAGGCAAGTCTTCTCATTCCATGTGCAAACGTGCAATATTTGATTATTTCATTAGTATGAGACAGTATTTTGTGTTTTAATGTTTTGAGTTTGTTTTGAGTCCAAAGGAAAACTACTTCTTAAATGGCGAATTAACATTTCTCTTTTTTGTGCAAATGTGCAATATTTGATTACTTAATAAATGGCGAATTAACACTTCTCTTTCTGTTGACAAATTTAACTTCTTATAAATTGAGCTAGTGTAAAACTTGGTAAGGTTTAAAATTTTATTTATTTATTTGATACAGATTTTTTTACCTTGTTTAATTTCAAACTCCTTTGAATGTTCAAATTGAGAACATTTTCATTTTTACTTTTTGACACACTTTTAATTTGTTTCAAAGTCGCCTTTGAATTTGAAATCTCACTTGTATTTTTATTTTGACCTTTGGCAGGCGTTTCTAAATGTTTTTGACACCCTATATAGGGAAAAGACGAGGAGTATAAAGATGGGGTATAAAGACAAGGAGTTAGAGGATAAAGATGAGGAGATGGAGGATAAAGACGAGGAGTGGGAGGATTCCGAGAGAAAGGTACATTCATCAATAAGACTTCTATATAGCCTCAAATAAGACTAATATTTTGATATAAGTTATATACATCAATACTACAATGTAGTCTTATTCCTCGAACGAATTCCTAAAGGCGCATCATGATGAATGGTTATTGATTTAAATTATGTTTGATTTGTTTCCATTACTGCAGAAGCGGTGCAAGACAATCCAGTAAAGGTCTTCTAGTGAGCACCCTCAGAAGTTTGTGTCAAGATAACATACTAAAGTTCATGTTCGGAAAGTATAAAAAGTGATAGTGACGATGTTATGGTTTTAAGTTTGCATTTTGGTACACATACATTAGAATGGTTGAATGTCATTAAAAAAATCATGGTATCTATTTGTTTTTAATAAGTTTTTGTCTTTGTTCAAGCTGATGTTTTGTACAATTCAAGAACCGAAAATTCCTGTTCAAATTTCTTCTAGCAAACAATGTGCTGAGAAGTGAGAGAAACTTAAGATATATATAAATTATAGATTTTCCTTATCCTTTAATCCACTTATCTACTACATTACAATCCAAATGTTGCATTCATGTAATATTGATATATTAAAACACAGTACCATTGATGATTTATGAGATCTCATTATATGATTCTTTTGTCTAGTATTAAAATCAATTTTGATACCGAACGAGATCAAATTGAGTATAAGATCAAATTGAGTATAACTCTCCAAACATGTTTGTAAATTATGGTGAGGCTCGAATTCCCTATCTGAGCTTATGTTATTTCTGTAATATTACAAAACTATTTTTTTTAAGACGGTTGGCAACATTATGATGTATATAAGGTTGGATGATATAACAATGTTATAACATCCACTCTTTAAAAATACATTGGTCACCGCAACATACCATACATCTTTGAGTCATTTTATGCAACTTGATTTGATTAACCAATATTATTTATTTATGTATCGCATGACATAAATTGAATGGAAGATACACTCTGATAGAAGCAGTGGTTCACTAAAACCCAAATAGCTCATTTACGTTAGTTATTATATGTGAATATATTTCCTTCTGTATCTAGGAAATTACTTTCCTGTTTCAGCCATGTAATGTGTATATATGCTGCACTCAATTAATGAAAACGTAAGATAATTTTCTTCACAAATATCAGAATATTTTATGGTATCAGAGCAGTTTGTGTAACAACCTAAAAAGATCCAAAACCCTAAACCAAAAACCCTAGCCGCACAAGTCCTCACCTCTCTTCTCTTCTATCTCGACGATGACCTCTTCAGCATCTTCCTCTACTTCGGCACCCTCCTCTGCTACATCTCCTTCTGTTATTCTCATGGGAACTAGTAACACCAATCACCTTCAATCATTGATCGCTATCAACTCCACACAACTTCCGATTAAACTCTCCAAGGGAGGAAACTATGCCTCTTGGAAATCACAATTCGAAAACCTGCTCTTTGGCTATGATCTCATGGGGTATCTGGACGGTACCAAAGTCTATCCTCCAGATGTTACTGCACCTCCCCAAAATAATTCTGCAGCACCAGCGTCTCAGGAAGCCGTTCCAAATCCAGCCTATCACATCTGGCTTCGCCAGGATCGTTTACTCTTACATGCAATCCAGGTATCTTGCACCGGTGCTGCGCAATCCATTGTCACTCGTTCTACCACTTCTGCTCAAGCGTGGAATAAACTCGAGTCCACATATGCCAATCACTCGAATACACGAAAACTTGGCCTCCTAGATTCTCTTACGAACGTCAACCTATCGAAAAAATCCATCACGGACTACATGCAGGGAATCAAAGACATACTGGACAATCTTGAATTAATTGGTCACTCAGTTGACGACGGTGCAGCTGTTATTCATACTCTGAATGGTTTGGGTCCATCATATCTACCACTTTCTTCTGCTATTCGAGCTCGAGACTCGACGATTTCCTTCGAAGAATTATATGACAAGTTACTTGACCATGAGTCTTTTCTCAAGCGCGAAGATGCGAAAAAGGGTGTACCACAGGTGACAGCGCAATTCAATCAGAGAACACGACGAGGTCGTGGCTATCATGGGAATTCTTCTTCACATATGGGACATAACCAACATGGTGGCAACGTGCATGGTAATTACAATCAACATCAGAATTTTGGCTCTGCTCAAACAGGTGGCAGCCGAAATTTCACCAACCAAGGTGGTACATACCGCCCAAACAACTCCTCTAATTTCTCTCAGCAGTGGCGTCCTCCCTACAACAATAATCAATCCAGACCGGTCTGCCAATTATGTGACAAGGTTGGTCACACGGCTCGCGTATGTCGATCTCGCCCATCTTCCGGCTCTCAAGCTTGGCCTCAGGCTCATAACATGACAGCCAACCAGCCGAATCCTCCACATAACTGGGTTCTTGACACAGGTGCTTCTCACCACATGACATCTGATCTAAACAACTTGTCTTTGCACTCAGAATATGGCGGCTCAGAGGACATCATGGTTGGAGACGGTAAAACAATTCCTATAACTCATATTGGCTCCACTTCTTTATCCACTCCCTCTAATTCCTTTAGCCTTAAGAATGTTTTATGTTCACCACATATCTCACAAAATTTAGTTTCTGTGTCACAATTTTGCTCACATAATAATACGTCTGTTGAATTTTTTCCTGACTATTTTATTGTGAAGGATCTGACCACGGGGGCATCCTTGGTCCGCGGCCAGAATAAAGGGAATCTCTACGTGTGGCCACAATCGAGTCGTCTGGGTCCCTCAGTCTCCGGTGCCCACCAGTTTTTCGTGTCCTCCCAACACAACGTCTCCTCTCAGTCTTGGCACTGCAATCTAAGATATCCCTCCCAACCAGTTTTACAGAGGCTTATTTCGTCTCACTGTCTACCTGTCACCAAGTTAGAATCTAGTGTGTCTCATTGCTTAGCGTGTCTTCACAAATATCAGAATATTTTACACTCAAGTTATTATACATTCGAAATCATGTGAAAGATACAAAAAGAATGAATATTTCTAAATAAATATTGCAAAATTAATTGTTAATCAAAACTGAATCAGCTTTACCTGAATTTTAAAAATAATAAAACAATTGTGATATAATGAATAACAATAGGTTTGGTTATCTAATCTGCGAGGCAAGTTTGCATATTTCACATGATATGATCAAACTTGTTGAGCAAGGCCAACAGGGGCATAGCTCAGCTAGTAAATGGACGAGCTTGGAGCTTGGACAGATGACTCTCAGGTCAGCGGCTCGAATCCTACCAATGACAAAAGCTTTCAAAAAAAAATAATAATTGGTCCCACATTAATAGATATTCTCAAAAAAAAAAAAAACGAAAAAAACTATCATGACAACCAGGGGCGAAGCCATGATTTTGGTTTTATAGAGGCCAAGACAAAAATGAATATTAAATGTCACACAAGAAAAATATATTAATATAACAAAATGTAATACGGTATAGTCTTTAAGGTAATGATACAAAATAATAATAATAATAATATATTGACAATAATTTTGAGAATCAAAATGAAAATTGACTCTATTTTGTATCTCAAAAGTCATCTATAATCAAATTTATTTAAATTTTTTGCGATATCCATTTTAATATATATAATCAAAGAATTTGGGAGAAAATGATCTTTCATCTTGTTGCATAGCTGCAATATTTCTTTCAATAGTGCCTAATTAATAAATATAAAATTAATATAAAATATTTAAAACAAGATGGATATTGTATACTAAAATAGTAAAGAAAGTCTTAATTTGTTCTAATGAATACATAATAAAATAAAATTAATACATATATAGACGGTTTTAGCACTATATAGTTTATGTATAGTTGCAGGGTAATTACGAGAGGATGTTGTTTCCTTTTAGTTTTAATTTCTTTTAAATTTTCAATTGATTGAAATCTAATGATTGAAAATTAACCGGTTAATACAGTAGATGAACTCATATATAAACTAGATTAGGACATAATGTATGAAATTATAAAAAATGAAAATACTAAAAGAGATTGATTTTGTCTTGGATAAAAACTAAATGGAATAAATTTATATTATTAAGGGGGACTAGGTTGCAATTACACGTATAAATTTTTCTTCTCAAATTTTCATTGGATGGAGGGGCTATGGCACCTATGGGCCCCACTTACATTCGCCTATGATGACAGCTAAATTAAATAGAATCGGAACGCCTTATCAATACTACAATTTGAGACTACTATAATTCCTTCCATGAGCTTTCAAGCGATCAATGAATAGGATTAGTTTTGATAATTGTTAAGATACGAATAGTTTTTGATAATTGTTAGATTAAATAAAAATTAGATTGAGGTTACCCAATCTAATCGGATGTGTTTTGGTTATTTCATAATTATCACTATAGGCGTATAAATAATGACTAGCATCAATTAAATAATATGATTAGAGTTTATTCATCAATTAAATAATATGTTAGTTTCCTCTAACATTTTGGAGATTTTGGTTTCTCTTGAAGTAAACCGGTATCATTTCTTCTTTGATCCAATTGTGCATGTAACAGTGGTATAATGTATAATGTATTATGTATATTAAGAGATGCTTAAACTTAATTGATACATACCTCAGCCCATGCGTCCATAGCATATGCTATGCAGGCACCAAATCCTCCAAGGTCAATGGCATAATAAACCCTTTAGTATTTGGCTAGTGTGCTAATAATACTATTCATGAAATGAAGCACATCAATCAAAGGTATTCATTATGGGTGCCGATATTGACACCCATAAAATTTATTAGTACACCCATATTTTATTTTAAAAAAATAAATTTCAAAAATGTCTCAATATAAATTTATCAATAATGACAAGTTACTTTAATAAAAAATAATATATACACTCATTAATTACTCACATATCTTCAACTATATTTCTTTATGAAAAAAAAAAAAAAAAAACTTACCTTTCAAGGAAAAAAAAAAAAAACTTATGATAAACCTTAGTTTTATTTCAAGTATCAAACTTTCTCATCATCACATGATTGTCATATTGTTTTTGTCTTTCTTTTATGTATAGTTATGAACTCTATCAATAAACAATTTTTTATTTTTTTTAACGATAGCTATATATATCAACAAGTTTTTTTTTTTTTCCTCAGATAGTAGATATCAATAAGAATTTTTAAATTTTTTTTTTTTTAAATAGTTGTATAAATAAGAGAATTATAGATTGAAAATCTCTTGACCCCATATACGGTTCCATATATTCCCTTTTATAAGGCTCTTACATTCAAGATATTTTCAAAAGTAAATTGGACCATCATTAAACAAGGATTTGATTCCAAAATAATATGATTTTTTTTTTTTTAATATAAATTGGGTATGATAATAAGTTAAGAGTGTTTATAAATAATATGTATTAAAATGAATATATTTATTTCAATGACGGTACTATTGACATTAGGATAGGTGCTTATAGTAATATTTATTTTTAAAATTTTAGACATGGGTGTACGCATAAAAATAGGTGTACTAATAAGTTTTATGGGTGTTAATATCCATACTCATTCGCTAATACATGCCAATAAAGAAAAAATCAGAGTAAATGAGAAGAAAGGGAGTAATTAATGGAATGACGACCCTTCCATTGCCACCAATTCCATTGAACAATTCAGATCAAATCAAAGTGGAAATCAAAATCCTAAATTTCTTGTATTTATTTACCTATCAGTTTTGCAATGGATTGGGTTCCAGGTTGAGCCCACATGATTATGAACAAAGTAATTTACACTGAACTCGGCCCGCAAGTATTTAATTCAGGTCCAACCCTATTTCATTGCAGCCTCTCCACATATTTACCAGGACTGTATAAACACCCTTTATACGTGCCGTTGCACTAAATTCTCCGATCGCCCAAAAGTCGAACCTTTTTCTCTCAAACCCCTAATCGCCCCAAATCCAATATGTCATGCAGCAGAGCAGAGCAGAGCACAAGGTAATTAATATTCCTCTTCACCTGTTTTCTTTGTTTCATATATAGATTCAATTCTTACAGTTGAGTTGAACTAAGTGGTAGACCGAGTACCTGAAGCCATTGTAGTTGTTTCGGGAAACTATGAAGAGGACTTATTATATGCCATCGGCTGTGTTTCTAGCTCTGAGTTTTCGTGATGAGTATGTGAGCGTGGCGATATCTAACTATTCCTATTTGACCGCAGATTTATTTGGGTATGCATATACTAGTAACTAGTGTTTAAGATTTCTTAAATCTTTATGTATTATTGTATTTAACTATTTATGTTATTTCATCTTGCAGTGTACTCCCCAGAGATGAAACCCTTTTGGATAAGTTGGTAGAAGTTGTTCAAAGCCTTAAAAAAGATCGTGTAAGTTTTTTGATTTCTCTGTATTTCCTTAATTTCGCATATGTATATGTCTCATGTCTGTTATGTTTTGGTTAAGGAATGGGATTTGGAGGGCATAATTGTTTCCAACAATAATTCCGTAGTGAGTTTTCATTGATTCTCTCATTCATTCCTTCCCTCTTTTATCTATTTATATTCCTTACCTTACTTTTTATTTTTTTAAGGCTCCACCGGTGAATATTCATAATCTTATGGAAGTCCTATGCAAAAGGGGAAATGTTGAAAGTTTAAAGTATACATGTTGGAAAGATGACATTAAAGTAGGGGTACGTGTGTGTTTTTTAGTAATCTTAATTCTGTTTGTTTCATTTGTAATTGTGTGTAGCTGTAAGAGATCTTGTTATTTTGCATCTAATACTGCCAATCATAATAATTAGCTATTATTTTTGTTTTATTGATTAGTCTGCATTTGTTATACAAATTATACAGTATGTCATTGTGTTGACAGAATGCAGAATTTGAATGTAACAAATTCGGGTCCTTGTTTTGGGAAAGAACATTACCTGCAGAGTACTCTGAACTTCAGTAATGTGTTGAAAGAATTTCTGCTAAACTTATGCTACAGGCAAGTCTTCTCTTCTTGTTGACAAATCTAACTTCTTATAAATTGAGCTAATGTAAAACTTGGGAAGGTTTAAAATTTTATTTATTGATTTGGTACAAAATTTTTGACCTTGTTTAATTTCAAACTCCTTTGAGTATTCAAATTGAGAACATTTTCATTATTACTTTTCGACACTTTTTCAATTTGTTTCAAAGTCTCATTTGAATTTAAATCTCACTTGTATCGTTATTTTGACATGTGGCAGGCGTTTCTAAATGTTTTTGACACCCTGCATAGGGAAAAAGACAAGGAGAGGGATGAAGCGAGAAAGGTACATACATCAATAAGACTTCTACATAGCCTCAATAAGGCTAATATTTTGATATAAGATATATACATCAATACTACCGGTCTTATTTTCCACGAATTTCAAAGTTGCCTTTGAATTTAAATCTCACTTGTATTGTTATTTTGACATTTGGTAGATGTATCTCAATTTTTTCAACACCCTAAATAGGGAAGAAGATGTTTTTAACACCCTACATTGGGAAAAATACGAGGAGAGGGAGGATGAAGACGAGGGGATGGAGGATTCCGAGAGAAAGGTACATACATCGATAAGACTTCTACATAGCCTCAATAAGGCTATTATTTTGATATAAGATATATACATCAATACTCAGTGTTTTAAAATTCGCACCGAGGCGGTCCGCCTCGGGCCGCCTCGACCGCCTCATTGTTAAAATCGCACTGAGGCGACCGCACCACTGGAATTACATGAAAAATCCGCCTCGGCCGAATGAGGCAGCCGCCTCATATCCGCCTCGCCTCGCCTCTGTAGAGGCGACTGTTATGCGGTTAAATATTTTTTTTTTTTTTTTTTTTCCTGGGTTAAACGAAACTCATTTGTTGGGTTATGGGAATATGTTGGGTTGTGTGTGTAGTGGAATGATGGGTTGTACTTGTAAGTGATGGGAGTGTTGACTTATTTAGGTGTATTATTAATTTATAATTGGTGTGTTAGTGGGTGTGAGCTGTGAGTGGTGGGTTTTATTATTGTTTATTGTGAGTGGTGAGAGGAGTTAGTTTTCTTTATATATGTTGTAAACCGATCTCATTAAGATCTCAATATAATCAATATATTTCATTTCTCTTTTCTCTCCTCTTACTCTCAAATTCAAATCATCTCTCCTTCCTATAATCTCCTCCAATATTCAGGATACGTAAAAATTGAATTTGAAAACTTGATGGTCAAAAATTTTTGTAATATATAACACTAGGTACTCAAGTTAGTTAATGCAGTTGCTTCCCTATTTCCATAACAATGTTGTGTGTTTTTAATGAATCATTGGCTGTAACACAGCAAACTAACAATGTGATATGCAGTGGTATCACACTTGTTAAAACACTTTTTGATCCCCATTTCAGGCCACTAGAATTTGAAACAACTAATAGTTTATTTCACTATTTGTCATTAGGATGACGGTTTTCTTTTGTAATGTTTAATTTTGTTCAGAATATTTATGTTGGAGGAATTGTTGAATGACTATTTATTGAATATGATGGAACATTTTCTACTTTATTAATTTTTTTAAATTTCTTTTTAATTTTTTTTTCCATTTTTCGACTGAGGCTACCGCCTCGCCTCATGAAGGGGTCATCGCCTCGCCTCGCCTTTCGCCTTTTAAAACATTGTCAATACTACCAGTCTTATTTTCCACGAACGAATTTCTGAAGGTGCATTATGTTGAATGGTTATTGATTTAAATTGTGTTTGATTTGTTTCCATTACTGCAGAAGCAGTGCAAGATGGTCTTCTAGGGAGCACCACCCTCAGAAGTTTGTGTCAAGTTAACATACTAAAGTTCATGTTCAGAAAGTATAAAGAGTGGGAGTGATGATGTTATTGGTTTTAAGTTTGCATTTTGGTACACATTAGAATGTTGAATGTCATTAGAAATATAATGGTATCTATTTGTTTTTAAGAACTTTTTGTCTTTCTTCTTCAAGCTGATGTTTTGTACAATTCAAGAACCGAAGATTTTGTTCAAATTTATTCTAGCAAACAATGTGCTAAGAAGTGTGGGTCCATCAAAGCTGCAATTAAGACCCTCCCACATTAAGCTTTTGGGGCACAGGGATCTCCTTGCCAGCTGATTTTATTCACTCCATACTTCAATTTGATGTTTGCGATAGCGTCAACTGGAATTTCCATTTGTAAGAACTAAAGATTGATAGTTTTCATGATACTAAAATTATGAAGTTGCAACAAAATTGAGAGAAGATACCATCTTTTTTCTCTGTTTCTGACTGCATGGATTCACTCGGTGTGTAAATTTCCAGGGCATTCAGGATCGGTGGAAGGGTTGAACCTTCAGTTCTATGGATGGAAAATGAATAATTTCCACCAGTCAAGGCGAATGGCTTGTAAGCTGTGGTTGTTTCCAAGTAAGGACCAAAAGGTCCATACCAATCAACCCCATTCAAGGAAATGTTGAACTCTCTGGACTCATTGGCTTGGAGCTTCTGAATTTCAGCAAAATGGAAGTAGACATAATATTGGAGGGTGGTATCATCTATAGTCAGGTAAAAATCCATGGACTTGCTATCATTTTCAGACGTGCCAGCTGTTTTCGTGACAACAGATGGTGGTTTATGACCATTGCTACTTGCAGAATCCATGGGAAGAGAAGTATTGATCACTGACCACCCGAGAGAATCAGGAAACCAGAGACGATCGTAAACATCATCTGTGTACCTGTAGCATCATATATATACATGGTTCTGTGAGTAAGCAAGATGTAAATCAAATTTAATATAAAAGGGTAAATTCATAGACATTAAGAGGTATTCAAAAAATTCAAAGATTCAGGGTGATTTCTGAGAAATTTTCAGGGTGGTTTCGAAGAAATTTTCAGGAAGGTTTCTTATGAATTTTTAAACTTCTCAGGTTCGTTATATTTATAATTATTCGACTAACCTGATTGTCTGACTGCTTGTTGAACCAACATCCATCCTTCGGAAGAGATTCAATGATCCAGGCTGAGTATCATAAATGGTACTATCAAGAGGCCTAATTTCTAATGCCGATATGAAAGGAGTCCCAGAATCCGTATTCACTAGACAGATATGTAAAGAGCTTGATGTCATGACGTGAACAAGCTCCCGGATTGCAACAAATGACACATTTCGAGCTTTCAACATGCAGATATGCTCCATTTATTAGGCCCAACATGCAGATCAAATACAGGAAATATACCTTGCTCATCATAATTCCCATACATGAAAGTTGCTCTGATCATATATGTATTCCCTTTTGTGAGGTTGAAACTGTAACAGTTTCTGGTCCCCTCAGGAAAGCTCCTGACATGCCACAATTGCTGCTCCGCATCCTTCTGGAATTCAGGCAATATGCTGTTACCAGTTCCAGTGTCAATTTGTAATCAGCATCCGAAATGTAATTTATGCCTGCTTTCTTATCCGTGTAGCTCGAATTTCCCGGAAAGCCACAGTCTAGACTGATAAATCCTGTCAGAAAGAATCAGAAACAGTTCTTACCCTTACTTCCATTCATTGTTAGTATACTAAAATTAAATGCTATATTTCAAAATGTTAGTAACCAACATATCCAAAAGCTGGAGATTTGATCCCCGGACTCTTGGACTAAACCAAGCTCTAATACCATTTCAGTAACCGTTAGACCCAAAAGCAATGTAATACAAAGATTAACCTGATTGATCATCCTGGGCATGAACCAGAACTGCAAGAGCCAAACCAACAAGCATCCCTACAACAAAAAACGTCCAAATCTCCATCCACGTTTCTAATTATCTATTCACGAAAATGAAATGGCTATCACCATCTACTTTATACTGCCAAAGTACTAAAAATGGAATATAATATCTTGGGAACCTGGTCAATGTAACCAAAAACTGGTCATCGTAGTCAACAAGACATGACAGTTTTCTATTTCATAAGTTGGTGCATTACATGTTTGTGATGCACCTTAATCACAAGATTTCGACTTTTAAGTATACTTTTTAAAGAAAATGGTCTCATAAAAAATGGAAAACCAAATGTGATCAAGTTGGAGTTGGCCCTAGCTTCCACAAATGTCAATGGTGAAACTATTCTCCTGGGAAGCTTGAGAGATCACTATCTAATTTAATTGTGCCACTTGATCATCCAAATGGAAAATTATGCTAATTTTTCTGCAAGTTGATTAAGTACAAGAGTACTCTCTAAAACATATTAAACATAATGTTGGTTGCTTTGATGATAAGTTTAGTAGGAAATTACTTGACAAATCCTTGTGTTGATCAATAATTGAAGTTCTTCTCCTTCCTCCATTTGCTCCTCTGTCTATGTGCATCATCGATTTTTTCATATTGATAACAATCATCGCGAATCATCAAAATTCTTTAAGCATTCTATTTTCCATAGCTATGAAAATCAACAATCCTAATCAACTCCAAGTAAAAGACAGAACCGCAAACAATAATTTAAGCCAAAAATCATTTTTGGTTGCTCTTCTTCACAAGAATCATGCATTGATTCTAAAAATCAGAGAAGGAATCTAACTATATAAAAAAAAAATCGACAAAAATTGATCACAAAATCACAACTTTTTTCCAATTGTTAGTGAGAAACTGAGAACGAAGAATGTCTGTGA